>LUCH01005430.1:0-19195 GCA_013368495.1 Paragonimus heterotremus | reverse complement strand
AAATGCAATAACTGATCATTCAGGCCCTGTCGTTAACATGATCTGGTTGAGGCCAACTGAACTGTTCTTCAAAATGTTCAGTCCACCTATCCAGTCGGCGCGATTGACTGGTAATAGGTGAACCATCTGTTACACATATGCTTTCACTTACACCGACTCCACGACCAGTACAACCATGGATCAGGGAAAAAGCCTTCTGCTATTCCCAGATAAAAAGGCTTTTTCCATCAGGATATAGGGTTTTTTTGGGGGACCCTAACCGGAGCCAATGACTCAAGAGTCTGACTCACTTGGCAGTGACGGGCTTAACTAGCCCGAGGACACAGTGAATAAGACATTGATGTTTCACTCTGAGCACTGCTGCGCGCAGTGGATGTACTCGAAGCTACATCAGGCTCTTGAGAGATAATAGATGTTTTTCGACCGTGTTGGATAATACGCCCGCGGTCACGGTCAACCGTTGGGCGATCCGAGTGCTCTTCGTTTGAGGGCACCTTTTCTAACCCCTTCTTCCTTATACGGAAGACAGCAGTGCCGCAACTATGAAAATAGTTCTGCTGTATGCCCATAGGATCGTGCCTCACTACCTAAGCACTCCAACGCGATCAGTAGTGCAACATACAATCCTATGAGTGTAATTGCTTTTCGTCTGACTGCTCCTCTTTGGCCTGTCTGACAAGGTTGCGCCTGGAAAGACCGGAGTCCTAGTCAGCATAGCCCGCCGGTTCAATACAGTACATAAGCCCGACCACCTCGTCAAGGTAGCAGTATAGGTCGTGACAGTACTCGAAGAACGTGTATTTATACGTAAGTCTGAAAAGGTGGGTTTTGTGAAGTATTAACCTTCCGTTTAAGTCTAGACCTAGACAGGAGAACGATCAGGGTTCTCAATCAAAGACTTTGACTCAAGAGCCCGTATCTCAAGGCAGCGGGTGATTGGTAGTGTACCTTAACTGGTACGTTTTCCAGAAAAAGACGCCAACGTTCTTCTAACCCCCAACCTGGAAGACCAGAAGAGAGTGATTTGTCCGACCTATCTACTCACTGGACTGTCTTGTGTGAGTGACTCTGTCGGTATGGTGGCCACACCATCCAGTTTGGCGCAGTAGGTCGTCGAGATGCGCAAGTCGTCACACCGCCTCAATGTCCAGTCCCGCTGTGATGCTCGAAGCATTCTGCACTTGAGTCATTCAGTCACAGTTGGTTTTATGGTAATTCATGTTGCTTATTCTCAAACTGGCATTCCGTGGCAGATTTCATCCTTCTTTGAATTCACAAGATACAGGAAGCTTTAACGGAAGATCGATCAACCACCAGAAAATTGTTCTTTGAGTTGAGTTGTGTCTATTCAAACCAACTGGAAAGAAAGCAACATAAAACCCAAGTACATATAAAGTCACACGTTCGACGCGATGCTCACAAAATTGCAAGCCCAACAAACAACAGCTCTGGCTCATAATGCTGAATGTTGCCGGTTCGATCCCCCATTCAGACTACCTGTACCTGCTGGGTTCAAACAACAGCGAAACTGGTTGGGAAATATCGATATGAAGATTAGCATGTCAAAACGTTATGAATACCAATCCGAGCACTTGCAGCCGTATCAGTGTGAACTGACAATCTGAGGTGAACAGTTATATCAAAGGATGTAACATACGTTATAACTCGAGACAGTTCGTTTTCTGGTCGTAAGTCCAAAACGTTCAACCCTCCACAATTTGAAAGTGAAAGTTCACACGCTTCAGTAAGAGCACATTTGTACGCCTATAGGATGTTCTCCAGACCACAAATAAGATGAAGCCACTGAGAAATAGCACGTTCCAAAACTGATCTATCATGCTGCAACAGTTCTTGATGAGCCGTCACCAGATCCCTGGGGAGGATTTACATTGGTGGGTCACTGTGACATGCTAGTCATCACCATTCAGTCAATTGTAGCAAGCTGCCAGATGCCCTGAAATCATCTGATGGTGTGCAGAGGGAGCCTAGTTACCATCCAGACCACATGGACGGATAAAAATCGCACCAAGCGAACCACAGAACCCCTTCATTTCCGGAGGTTATCATAGCCCTACATGGGGTCACTCTGTTTTACCACCAGTTGTCTTCAATTCTGTGGAGGCGTTCAGTGAATTGGCGGTGAGCGACATGGAATACTGTTTTGCTGTTTGAGTCCACAGCACGAATGGCGAACGTCTAACTTCGTTTTCATAAACGGCTCTAGATAACCACATCATTGTCGTCGACCTAGTCCGGGTGTTTCGAGCACTGACAACCGATTGTTTCAGTGGCTGCTGCTATGATCAGTTTCTTGAGATGGTATCACATACTGCCAGGAGTTAAGGATGCAGTAACGTCGCTGAGATACACGGCGACTGCAAATGAGGAACTGGTCGTCGTCTCTGAGTTTTCCAGTCAGTCACAGTTTACTCAACAACCAGCTGACTTACAATAAACGGGCTTCCAAACGTGAGTAGACAGCTTGGTCCTAATCGGATCCATTCAGTCTCGAGCATCACTCGCGTTGTCGTATGACCAAGTAAACAAGCAAACAATGACGGTCATTCTATGGATGAGTCCACACCAAAATATCACTCGCATCCAGTTGCAAACAAGTTTGCTCAATGGTGGTCCATCGACGGAGCACACGGTCATCATTCTCACTGACTGCACCAAGGTCATGGAATCCAAAAGCACTCGGTCCGATGGCTGAGTCTCACGCGAGCATTTAAGTCCATCAGAAGAAGCAGTCCAACACCCACCAGTATCGAGCGAATCGCGGCGGAGTTTTAATCACAGAACTTCCCCTTCGTATCGTCGGTGTAACGCATGGTTGGATCATCAACATTAAGAAATGATACAGACTTACCTTGACCGAATAACAGGAGCAGGAATACGATTCGAGTGGTCGTGTCTTGCGGTTCGCTTGTCACCAAATTATTAATGTGACCGGCGAAAATGTACTCTCAAACACCTTCTTCTGGATAACAGTAGTTGTGATCAGCAGTTGCTTCCCGAAACTTACCTGGATCCAAGTAACGCATACGTCAATTATCTTGTTCGTCCTGGACCAACAGTCACTCGCAGGACATGTGGCACAGGAACTAGTAGTGGAACTTGCAATATGAAGTTAACAGTTCCGAAATTCATTTACGGTTATTCTAATCGGTGGGTTCAGGTGCACGATCAGCTCAGCGTCAATTCGCGAATGGACAAAATGAAACACTACAGTACTATCACCTGCACTCTTTGTGATCGTAGCCAGTATGACTTTGTTATCAGCAAGGTAAGCAATGGGAGATGTTCTCTTCAGTAGGACAAAATGCTCAACTATCTTAGACTTAGAGGTAAGGTTCATACGCTTCGTCGCTACATCAATGTAGTTTCTAATACATTTACTTTACTAATATCATGAGGGGTTCATACTCACAGTGAAGACAAATCCAAGAGAAATGTTCTTCCAAGAAATGCTGAGGATGACAGTCTTGACATATAATGATACCTTGGCGTAGTGACCGGTTTCGTGTACTGCATCAATCCAGAGGCCTGCGCCGACTAGGACTTCGGTCCTACTAGGTGTAACCTTGTCAGACAGGCCACAAGAGAACGGTCAGACAAAATACACACGCAATCATGGTTATGTCGCACTACTGATTGCGTAGGAGTGCTTACGTAGTGAAGCCTCATTTTATAAGCATAGGACAGAACTAGTTCTATAGTTGCGACAATGTTGTCTCCAGAACAAAGAGGAAGGGGAGTAGAGAAGAAACCTTTATATAAAAGTACAGTCTGATCGTCCCACGGTTTACCTTGATCGCCGGCGAATTATTCAATGTAGCTGGAAGACTTTCCATAATATCTCAAAGCTTGATATAGCATTGCATACAGTCACTGGGCACAGCAATGATCAATGGTGAATGATTTACTCCATGCTCCCTCGCATTCCACAGTCCTTTCACTGTCAAATGAGTCAGACACGGAACACGAGGTCCACATAGAGTCCCCAAGAAAACATATCTTATATTGTTTCGCAGGTCAGAATGCTGATTCATACTGGAGTTGGAGTCTTTTAAGCAAACCTTATTCTGCAGCGTAAGTGACCGATAAGTACTAACAGTTATAGCTGACCTACCAAACCAGTCCATTCATCTTCATTTTTACCCCTTTTTTGATCCTAATTTTGTCCTCTTCAACCCATGACAATTAGTAAACATTGACGTTCTTAATATTCGCAATCGCGAATAAACAAGCCAACAGGCTCCTCTGTCGAGTCTTGAACCGGATGTGTACTGTGTATCCGGAACGCGAATTTACGATCATAGCGCTGTCAATCATATGAATCTGCGCCTGGAAAATGATATGTACCAGGTATTGTCTGTCTCGGTTTCAGGTCAAACTGAAGTGGGGTCCGCATTGGGCAAAAATAACAGGCGATTAAATGGCACTGGCCTATTATTTGGTTGCGATTTCAAGGTTTTTGGTCAATTTCATTTTCTTATTAACATTGTGCATCTCCATCCGCGTAGATTTTCTGGCTGATTCTATGAACCAGCCACAGAATCCATGCTTATTATACGGATCGGGTCTCAGATGACCTGTTTTCGTTTGACCTTACTGAAACTTCACTGTTTTAATCATCGTCTCATCATGTTTTACCACTAATGCGGTCAAAGATTGACTAGTGAATAACATGTATTTTTCATCCACACATTCACATTCATCGCACAATACGTTCAACCACACTGAACACCGCAATCACACACCTACTCCACTAAGTAGTCTTATTTTGGGCAAAACTCAAGCAAACTAAAACACGACTGACATTAATGAACCTGATTGGCCATTATCTCCCCTAAAATTGTCATCTGTAGCCTTTAACAAGATGCGCACAAAGGATTTAACGGAGCGATTTAGAAATGTGGCTCATAAGTGATTACACTATGCAAAAAAAAACAGACAACGATGCACGTTACAAATAAACCACTAGAACTTCCTGTCAAAGTGAAGAGTGTATATGGCTGACTGTATAACAACAGATGAAAACGAAAGGTTTCGACCTTTCAGTAAATTAAGCAGCTCACTTTTTCCCCCACACTGATCACCAGATGTTTGGGAACTCGCTCAAGACAGACAGTGCAAGAGGACTCAGCGAACATCCGTCTCTTGTAAGCTGAAATGGAAAATAATTGACTTAAACAACCTGTAGAAACAATCACATGAGTCCAAAAATCGCATTTGGAAGCTGACAGAAACCACAACGAATCTAAAATGATATCAGCGAAAGATATGCATACAGAAGGCCGATAAACAGAACAATGATGTTGGGGAAAGTGGCCATATCTGATAATGTGTCACGGAAATCAGCAAGCACCCCATTGATATTGTATGGTAATTACTACCTTCTACTTTGCAAAGAAAGTAAATCCAATTGTATCCACAAAATGTAACCACATTTGAACATATTTGCTGATCTGGTTGGAGGAGATAAAATGGGGGGCGAATGTGCTGACCGAACGAAAGCTTGTCCATCCTTCTAAGTAATAATGGCAATAATAGGCGTGCTTCTACAAACTGTGATAGAGACCAGTTCAATCCTCGAACCAATCGAACATGTGGTTACTAATTAGAGTGACCGATAGGTAGTAAGGTTGTTGCGGGTTGGAAATCCGTCTGCCGTAGTGAAGCTGAGGTGAATACGTAACAAAGCGAGTCAACTGCCGACAAAAAAACGACTGCTTTCCTATTAGCTTCGCCTTGAGCATGCTGGACAACTGCTCTTTAGCTGACCACTAACAGTACGACCTGATGCAGATGACGTGATCAGGTGATACCCTTTTTGAAACATAGGGTCCTCTTTATCCAATTAATCAAAACAGAGAGAAGACATATATAGCGGGATATTGACGCTTCCTTTAATCTCTTGAGCTGCATACTTAATCAATTTAAGCAGTTACGTATGATGTAAATACCGTACAGCTGAACTGACAAAATGTTAGAAGTCAGAAAATCCCTACCAAGCAAGGGAAGCAGTATCAGCCAGTAATTTTCGAGTGCAGAGAGCTGGTCTTCGATAGTTGATCAGTGAGACTTCACTGATAACCAGAAGTTTTGGGTTCGAATTACTTAACAGATAATACCCCTTTTATCAGGATTCCGGTGCCTAACTATTCTTTCTGTTCACCTATTTATTAGCAGACTGCTTATGCAACGATTTTTTTTGAGTATTTAATGGTCCACTAATAATAGCAAAGGTTTTGCATTCGCAGCTATTAATTACTTCTGAAATCTTGCTATCGATTCGACTTGGAAGCTGCTCTGACTTAGACATACCTAACGTTGTTAAATCTGGAAGGCATCCAAGTACACCACAAGGCTCTCAGTAACGAAGACCATACAGAGTACAATGAGATAGTGTGTCACTTGTATGCATCAAGAAGGAACCGAAAGCAATAGCTGACAATATGACTGTGGTCAAGGGTCTCCACTTCATAGACTGTTAGGTGAGCAATATCGTAAACAAACAAACAGCCATGTGGACGACGACGGACACTATCATGGGTATACAACCACACTTCCAACGTCATGACAACTTCAGTACTCATCGTTCACATGACTCAACATTCGCTTTCCTAAGTATAAGTAGATTCGCGGTATCTCCAGTGGAACAAACGGATTCAGTTGTATTCACAGAAATGGAATCGTTATCGAAATGAGTATTCTCTATACGGCACTGTTAGCAAGTCACCAATGAGCAGAACCGGCTCAGGTCTACCACCTGAGATGTGGATGTCAGAAGGATCTAAACGACCGGTCATGAACAGATTGTACAAGTGTAGACCAGACGGTTCAAAAACGCGTGGGTGGCTCCTTAGGACTATGGCAGCGAATACATCTGCTGTGGATCGACGATTCAGTCTATGGCGGTTTTTAACTCGCATACGCACACAGCGATTATATTTGAGCAAATGGAACATTAAACCCAAGAATCGAAGGGCGGCTCACATTTAACTGAAATCCGTCAGAAGACATGGCCGGACTGAATCAGGTGGAGGTAGATTACCTAGATTAAAATATACGCTCCTCATGAATAACCAACCCCGGGTCTGTGGGATATTGACTACTTAGTAAATAGGATCACCTGAAAAAGAACCGCATTATCCGTCTTGTGTAGAAAGTAACCGTAGCGCATCTGAATGACATGTATAGTGAGTAAATTCAGCGAAAACAACCGGTGGTAATCGACCAACGTCTACGAGTGCATTTAATACAGTGCTGACCGATTCGCAGTAGGATTAAAATGGACAGAGCGGAGAAGATCTACAAAAATTGATGGTAGCTAAATAGGGCATCGTGTTCTATCTGCACGATTCAATTGTTGTTGACGTAAACGATCATAGGTATCTGCAGCCCTGAATCACGCTTTGCACAGTAGGCCCTCAAACTAGACGACATACTTCAAACTCCATGTTTTTAAGACGTATGCTCTGTAAATTCGGATTTTCATACATTTTTTCGGCGACAGTAAACGGCCTTCTGAAACTTTACGATCTGTCCACAATGTCAAAACTCGGTATGAACTCTACGCAAAATACGTTTTCCAATTGGATTTTCGACAGAGCTCTTTGTAGGCTAGGACAAAAGGATCCACTTTTCTCACTGTAGTGCTCGGGTAACCCATATCGGTTATTCGCGAAAAAGCTCAGATCAAAATACTTTTATAACACGCTGAACAATACGGAAGTAACTCATAACGTTAAACATAAACCCACTGATGTCGCGGTTTGTTTGCAAACAATGCACGGCATCACCTACGAATTTATTCCCCATCGTCACCATAAGCGTTCAGGATAAGTCCTCAGGACGTGGAAAGCGGAAATATGGAGAAAATGGTTAGCCAAATCACTGGTGTAAACAGAAAGTCCCGTTAAGTGAACAGCACAGAGATGTGAGCTTCAGGTACTTGTAAGGTTGGTGCTATTCAATAGTGAATACTTGAGACACAAGATCATGAAACGGAAATCAAGTTGGTAACACGTACATTAAGTAGGTCTCATAGCTATGTCAAACGACATAAACTCAATGATCCTCATCTAGCACACAAAATTGATGGCATGTATTCATTGTTAAAGGATTTTGATTGTAACGGTTTCCTGTGAGCTCCAAAGGGTGGTTACTTTGAGCATCACCAACGTAACAGTGTTCACTGGAGAGGAATTCCTAACTTGTACAAACTCTTCAAAGAGAATCTGGTACGGACAGTGAATGATAGGAGTGGATCGGTAACAGTGAACGTGGGGTGCCACTGGAGATGTGGCTATTTCCCAAAGGAGCTATTTTTATTGTAGCACAAGTACGTCAGGCACATCTATGAAATCTGATTTATTCACTAGAGAGTAACTGTAGCCGTAAACAGACGAAGATGATGTCATCTTAGTAACCAACATCAACAACAAGCTACTAACTTGATGAAAAAAGGGCTAAGGCATACCGCGATTAGACCTGAAACGAGCGACGAGTAGTCTGGAAAGAAGTACGGGAAAATGATAAGAATGACCTAAACGGTTCGGGAAAAACGGACAAGCCGATATCGCCGGTGTTTCAGATCTACAGACAAATTATTCGGCTTCTGAAGTGCATCATATATCTCATAGTGTATATAGAAGACACTGCATCTACCATTTAACATGTAAACACGTTCAATCCAATGTAAGGGTCTTTGATTAATTGGTTGACCTTCGAAGGAAAATTCGAAGGGAAATTCGATGCGTCGGTCAAATACTCCACCATGACCTTGTGTATACAGCATGCAAATGTCGTAAAACCCATAGCTTGACGAGATCAACATACCTGCAACGGCATCCTGTTTGAGACGATAGGCATCACGTTCCATGTGGCTCCGTTTGGGCACAAACATATCAGCATATTCATCGTCCACATTTCGCCCAGACTGAAAGTAAGCCAGTGAAGAAAGCTGTTAAGCACACAAATGGATTAGCCGCGTATAGGATGATGAAGATAAGACAGGAGAACGCGTAAAATTTTAGCGGCAAGTCACATACACGTGTATTCGATCGTAGTCACATATAACAGATAGATAAGCCGTCCGCCAAAGATTCGCCTTCTTGATTGCGACTTACTGGCCACAGGAAGACAGCTTACAACATTCGGTCCAAGGAAGAAGCAATCGTTTTCACCTTGAATTTCGTATTAATTACGTGTTCACCGATCTGGGATTCAAGTAGTCATCATCATCATCATAGACAGCAATACATCAGTGGTTTACACTGATACTTAACTGCCACACAATCACGAAGAAGAAACAAACCTTGTATTGGAAGAGAGAAGAAAAATAGGGGAATGGGATGGGACCTAACCACTGAGAAATGACTACGTCTATATTCAAACATATAACATCCAGGCGCCTACACCTTGCGAAACAAACAATCGAGCTGTAAGTGGAAGTAAGGCGTCATCAGCAAGATAGCTTCCTCACAGTTTTCACTGCCCCGCGTCATTAAGTGCACTCACTTCACAGACAACTCGGACAAACAACGACTAATCAGTTTCATACATGAATGAGTGCAACTGAATGTTGGAACTGAATTCTAACAGTCAGATCTGTAGGTTGCTTTCTATTCACCCGAAAGCTGGAATTTCAGTTACTGAAGCCAACGCATGTTCCGTTATGCCAACAAACTAGAAAATATGAGTTATAATGGTTGCAGAGAAACAGAACCACAAGGTTCTGAAAGCAATGATACACAAATGTGAGCACAAAAAAATAATCCTACCAGGCTCCGGAGGAACAGGTTCAGGATGTACTCAGTAAAGGATCATAGAAAAGTGGTAGGTTCGGGGTGCGAGCATTTAAAAACCCTTATGCATATCTTGCTACAGGGCCAGATAACGAATAGAATGGATGTAGGAAGAGAAGAGGACTGATATCGGCAAACTGCTTGCATGCTTTTACATGGAATTCACCGACGACAGGTAAAAAAATAAACGCGTGACGCCAGTGTGATGCACTTATTCAGAAACGAGAGATCACTTATTGAAAAACAGGAGGAAAATTCAAGAAAACAGCATAACTAACGGAGAAGTACGAGATGCCGAAGCGAGTTAACCAATCCGACAGATTCAGTAATCATGTGATCTGGTCACTGCGATGGTAAACATAACAAATGGCCAGTTTGGTATGTACAAGGGCACTTGGTACACAGATATATTTCAATATCTGGCGCGAATGTCCCCCTGCTAAATTTAATCACCTCAGTGGATAATCATAAGTAAAACTGGTTTCCCAACACATCTTTTTTATGTGCACCTCCCTAGTGACAAGGCTTCTGATCCACCCAATTCTTCATAGCTCCGACAACCGCCCCAATCATTCTCTTCACGCTGTGTTTCAGATCGTCTCATCGATAATGAGATAGTTCGCGTCCAGTTTGGGTAAAGTAATGGGCCTCCATAAATTGGGTACTACTCCTCCTGCTGTTTTAATTCTAAGCTGAGGCTGTTCCGTTCTTCTCCCGGTCACACGGTAGTCAGTTAGTAGTACCAACCACTGGTACACGGCTGTTGATGGCATCAACCTGTTAGTTTGGATAAGCCTCAAACGTTGTGGAATAAGGAACGGTATTAATTTGCAAACGGCGGTAAAATATGAAAATAAAGCGCCGACAATATGTTCACACACTTGGTCGGTATGCCCCTGCGTTTAAATGAATCCAAAAATGTAGACCGGCAAATGTTGGCCGGCTATACACATGATGGTCTTCCCGAATTTGGCGGAGTGAAAATCTGATTAAGACATCCTCGTCCAGGACGAAAACCTGCCCGTTCTAATCCAATATCTGCTTCCTGATCTGAACTGAGTCAACAAAGTATAACGGATGCCACAACCCTAGTAATAACTGGGAT
This sequence comes from Paragonimus heterotremus, assembly GCA_013368495.1. NCBI lineage: Eukaryota > Metazoa > Platyhelminthes > Trematoda > Plagiorchiida > Troglotrematidae > Paragonimus > Paragonimus heterotremus. The sequence goes on along the minus strand of LUCH01005430.1, from coordinate 8,275 downwards.
CAAGCTCATTCCTTCATAGTTCTCGCAAGAGCTCCACGCCCTTTCCTTGAATATGGAAATTGCTATAGAGTGACACAAACAGAGGACTTTCTCCGCCATCCACACAAATCCAGACAATCGAGCCAAGGCGTCTACTAACATCTCGCCGCCTTCTTTAAAGTTTCTGCATGAAATCATCTTCGTAGATCAACTCAAGTGAGCCAATATATTGATTCGTTCACACACAATAGTGATTCACTGAATCCACTGGAAATGAGCATGGCATGAGAGCTTATGTTCATGTGAATATCTGTTGTGAAACTAAGAAAGCCGGTAGAACGTCTGAGAAAAACTGGCTGAGGGAATTCAGAAGCTGTAAAACAAGGAATCGATTTGAAACGTGAAAGGAAGCTCAGGAACACCGAGGTAACCACTCTTTAAAAGGCAACAAACAAAAATAGCCAGATAACTAGACGGAACGGTGAGAGGTTAAAAGGTACACTTAACCTTCCAGAATGTTTCCGATAAGCAATTTCCTAGCACGTTTACCATTCCGTGTGGTTTTCACGTGTTAACTATAAATTATTTGGAACGTCTGTTAGATGCCCAGGAAATCATTAACAAAGCCTTGCTTGAGTTCGTCTACTGATGACACTGTTACAGCAAACTCACATAAGGTATTCCAGACTAGACATACGAAGCACAGACCGAGTGTAATATACACGTCAAATGGCTCAACTGATGCTGAAGCTTCGGTAAATTAGTTCTGAAATGATGGTTCGTGTCAAAGCATGAGTACATTTCGCGACGAGTGTTTAAATTTGACTGCAGCTACTCGATTTTCATTTTACCGTCGGCTGTGCTCAACGTTTTTGTCAACAACACACCAAAAGCGGGGTGGGTAGGTGCACTTGTGGCAGACCAGTGAAACAGCGTCGCTTGTCAAAACGACTCATCTCACACGCAATTCACGTTGGTAATGACCATGACGCTAGAAATTAACAAACTAAATGTAATTCAGTGATTTCTTCCGAACGACAACATTCTACCAGGGCTGGCTAGGGTGTTTGTAGGAACTAGTACAGAACGGATAGAGCAACGGGGCACAGAATGACGACACATTCCTATTGCGATTTAAGCTAGTGTACATCAGACAGCCAGGGTATCCATTATCATAATCAACCCGTGACAGTGATAACGGCTTGACGCAGATATCCCCAGTTAAAATTTCGTTCTGACCATCTTTGGCTGAAAAGGTTAAACGTGGAGAAACAGGGCCCCAGTAGATTGTTGATATGTGGCTGAACCTGATAACGGTTATCTCGCTACGTCGTCTGCTCACCAACGTGCTTCACTAACCATGAGACACTGAGTACATTTCCTGAAGAATTAACGTCAAACTCCAAGAGTAACTGTCAAGAGGAAGAACAGGTATGGGGCCCAATACCGAACGATGAATGAGGGTAAACAGTGCACATTTGGGAACACGGAACACCCAAGGCAGGGGTCATTCGCTACGGTATGGGTTTCAGACTGGGAATTAGGAGACCAAGGTAACGCGCAAGGTGGCCCCAAATTCACGACGCAGGCGGGTCAGTCAGACATGGATTTGTCAACCACAACTTTACCTTTATCACAGTGCAAAAGAAATCAGAATGGTCAACGGTACTGTCCCGAAGAGACCACGCCAAACAACACTAAACACTTACCTTAGCGGCAAGTCGAACAAATTCATCCTCCATATCATGTGACGACCGAAACTGCTCCTCACGTATGACCTCGCTCAAACTCTTGGTAGAGGCGTCCTCAGGAAGGAAAGCGACACATTCACCTCGTGCATCATGAGTCAGAACACGCTTGGACCTGAACAGTAGATGTGGGGATAGAAACACAGGGAAACAGAGAAGTTCCATGACAGTTCAATACAGCCTGTCACAATGAATTATCATTGATCTGAACGATCGATCTAAATCTGTACATGTACACACAGGATCTTATTAAATGAAATTTATTCTCATAGTGTAGACGTCAAATTGAGGTGAAAACAAAAACGATGAAAGAAATTGTTACATATACTTTGGAGAAACCCATCGACATAGTTTTCACTCAGTAATAGCACCATTTGCTGCAATCTTCTTGTTAAGTCTTCGTAGGATGCCTTTAATCAACGGGTTGATAAAGACTGACATTTCATTTGATCTCTTAAGCAGAGCATTTAAGACACGTTGAAGTGAATATCAATTCAAGTTAGTAAATTATGTGTCCAGATAGTAATTCGGCTGTCCAAATCAGTCAGTCTTATCGTTCGCTGTGCGATGGACGTCCTGTGGCATACACAATTTCTAAATTGCACTGCTAACAGTTAACAGGAATAAGCCTGGGGTGCCTGCAGTATGGATCGCTATCACAAAATTGCCGCCAAAATGTTCGTATAGAGTCCAAGAACTAGCGAAACTTGTATGCCGTAGATTAGTGTGTGAAACAGCCACCTTCTGTTGTTGTCGGCAGCCGCCCGTTCTCTCCACCGAAGACTTCTTGGACGATTACCGCCAGGACGATTATGATAACCACACCTCGAAAAACATTCCACCTACCGCCTCCGGTCTCCTCTAAAAAGCATCAATTTTCTGGTAACTGACTGTTTCCACACTTTCTGGAAACTATTCAAACCAGGGTGTCCCTTTATTTCACAGACATTTAACTGTCATAATCGGCACGCGTCAAGTTCGTCTGCAGGCAAACGACTCATTTTAGGGGTGAAAGACATGTCCACTTAGACGGCCAAACATCAAAACGACCGGAAAGAATAAGGAATAAGCACACTCGATCCGATTTATGTGGCACGTTTTGACATTAGACGTATATAAATTTGTATATACATACAAACATTTATACAAGTATATATACACATATACATATAACACGAGATAAAAGACAGAGGTAACCATAATGACACGTAACGAGAAGCGCATGTAGAAGAAACAGGTGGTTACAACACAGATGTAATGCATTCTTCAAACCGGCGCCAGTGGTTACAACTAGGTCACATCTGACAGCGTCTATAACCACGAATGTTATGAGTTCTTGGAGATCCAACCTCAGACGCGTAAAGCAGACGAAGACAAGCTCGAAGTTAGTTGTTTCACGCTGTTACTGCCGCAACAACAATAACAACACTGTCACTGCTATCCGTCGTATTACATGATCAGATGATTCAGGATTACGCAAATAATGCTCTACGAGTACAGCGGTGAAGTGACATATGAAGCATGTGTTCGAGTCGACAAAATCTATACTGAGAAACCACTTAAGGTACCAAGATGCACTCTGTAGGTCCGTTGTCCGGCGGTCAGATTGCACAAATGGTTATTCCATCATACACGAACAACCATGTGCTGGTGGTGATTGTCAAAAACAGGTGACCGACGAACATATTTCGCTCCAGTTCGAATGTATTGAGTGACCAAAATTAACAAGTATCAATCAACACTTCAAAATGAAAACCTATAACACGATGATAACGCGGTGATTTACTTTTTTATATCTGTCAAATTCGACGGAAGATTCGGAATGCTCACCGGCATTTCCACACCCCGGTCATTGAGGCGAGTCAACCTGACAACAGTGGACTCATCCCGACTCATCTTTTTATCTCTATGAGTCACGTGCATTCGAACCTTGAGACCACGAAGCTGAGCCTCGCGCAACTTTTCCAAGTTGTTTTTCAGCTTCGTCACCTTTGCCTGGAGTTGAATAAAGGAATGAGGAAGAATTTTAGGAGTATAAGGAACAGATAACTGCGCTCACTGCAGACGAAAACAGACAAGATGGTGTCCGAAAATTAACACAAAAAAACCCCATTGAACACATAGACAAACTTTACCTGGAAAGGGATGTCGGTGGTATACAACCATATAAGAATGCTATATCCTTTATCGCAAATGACTGACTATTGTAGTGGCTGTAACAGAAATTAATCCTAGGAAAGAGTGCATACCCAATCACCTTTGAACAGTGCAAGTGTTTCAAATGCATATCTACTACGACCCCAAAATGACGTCAGAACGGCAGGTCACTGCACGGTGAAGGCTAGTAGGATCTCACTATACGTCCGTTCACAGACTACAGCGAAACGGAATAAAATACCATAATGATCATGAAAAAGATGGGTGGGCACACACGATCAACAATTTTAGCCAAGGTGATATCAACACAAACGAACAAACGTGTGCACTTCACCTTCTCGATAGGGACCTGGACGACAGAGTTAATAAAACGGACACAATTTGAGAGGCAGCAGAAGAAAGTTAGCACGACGCCCGTGGATAATTTCGTGTTAAACGATGGTAGGTATCAGAAAGCACGGAGAAGCGTAATTAGACTGAAAATGCTAGCTATAAATGTCAGGCCTTAGCAATGTAGTGATTCTCCCCCCATGAACCAAGTCCAGACGGGACAGCAATTATGTGGTTAGTGCACCCAATCTGTCAGAACTAAGCGTGTGAGCGTGCTGAGCTCTTTAAGCCAATCGAGTTCGTAGTAAAGAAAAAAACATCCATATGGGTCTTCTCTAGGCGCGAGAAAAAGATTATTTACAAGACAACAACGTAGCAAAAAATTCCGCTTCAAATATTCTTCACTGGCTAATGTATCACACAGGTATCTAAGATGAGTCTAAGATGAGTGCGAAATGGTTTAGAAGTTTGAACGGCGTTGTGTGCATACCAGTTTTGTTGTCCCTGTGGGACAGAGTAAGTAGGTCACACAACAGATCGTTCATGTAATCTCAGCCCAAGAAAGCATCACCCGGGTTAGCTAAAAACCTGCACATCTGCAACTGTTTCGCGCCCAGCTGAGGCCATCCATCGTCTATGTCCTTCACTCTCTTCATTTGACCTACCTAGCCGGTCATCACCTTAACAACTGTCATCCATTGGTTAACCCCCGTCATGTGTACAAGAAAAATGTGTAATCACACCCAGGTGGCCATGATCGATCGTTGGGAATCAGGAGGTAAATCACCCACCAGCCAGTACAGAGCAACAGACTTCCCTCCTCATATTTTGGCCTATCTGTGGGTGCATACCTGAAACATTACCGTTCAATTTACATTCAATTATCAGTCATATCATTCACGTCACTAAAGCGTTTTACCTCCGCCTAGTTAAATAACTCCATAAAACGGTATCGCAATTAGCCTGACAATGAAGCACCGTGAATGGGCCAGTTTGTTACGCTGTCTCTCCGTCTTTGTGATTACATGGCACCCACTTAGCGTAATGAACAAAGCTGGACTCAAAATGCATAGTAAGTTGTTAGGTCACATACCAACCTAAAGAATCGGAAGTCTTTCTGGTCACATATTGAATGTATTATTATCTGATGTTTATGATACGTGCTGGCCAAGAAACTGAACATCTTGAGTTCGACCTAACTAGTGAGCAACGGGCGATGATCCACACTGATAACAATTGCTCAGAAGTATCTTCAGATCGGATGAACTAACTATAAGTATGAATACAGTAAAAGCAAACAAGACTTGAACCGATATGTAACTTTGAGGGTAATGGGTTGTAAGATAGTAATAGGACGGGTCAGTTTTATGGTCAGTTGACTTCGCGAAATGAGAGAACGCATGGTAGAATTGGTCAATTCACCCAACCAACTAGGTTGATCGACCGCAGGCTCGTCTCAATGTGTTCGAAGAAATGAAAACGCTAACAACAGTTCAAGGGTCTTTGCAATTGGATGATTTCACAAAGTTCTAAATCCTCTCCGGGTTGATACCAACCTAACCTCAACGGCAACACTTAAGTAAAACACTGAGTATGAGATAACACATTTACAGTAACTGTGGAATAAGTAACGTAGTGTTCTGCAGACACGATGCAAAATTCATGAAAGCACTGTGACCAACATCACGACAAGAGGAACAACATGGAACATGTACACAAATCGAACCGACTGGTTTGTCGTTCGCCAGTAGAAATGGTAGGCATGAAAGATAAGAATCTACACTTCAAAACATAAACGGAAGTATGACGAACATGAAGGCCTAATGGTGAACCCGGCCATCATATTCTCAGCAGATTTTCAGAACGAATACATGAATATCTGTCCAGTAATTCGCATTAACCTGGACTCTAATCAAAGATCTCAAAATGTGTCGCAGTGTTTTGGCTTGGTAACAACAACGTACATCCACATACTTGATCGTTTCGGTAAGGCAAGCGATCACATGAACAAATGAAAGGTAGGTGAGAGTATGGATCCATGATAACAGAGTACTTCTCATAAAAATGATTCCGTTTGCCAAGATGGAAAGTCCCGCCGTAAGAACCAAAGAATCTTAGAAAACAGACTCACAGTATCTGACATTAGTTCAGCCTTTAGCACTTTGGCTGCCATTGCATTAATGTCATCGACTGTGACCTCCCGCTCTTCCAACCTGGCCTCTGCAGCATCCACATCACGAGACTGCGGTCCGGGGCAGGCGGACACGGTCGACTTTTTTCCGTCTGCAAGCATAGACAATAGGAAAAATTGACATCAGTGTCACAGTACGCAAACCAGTTACAACCGCACAAAAACGCACATAAACTGTCACCAGTGCACAGGTAGATTCGTTTTGATGACGAAATTCATATGGAACTTAAATGCGACAACGTAAACCACAAAAGAAGCAGGTGGAAGGGACAACCAATGGGTCACAAGGTGATAAATCGAACAGGACGTACGACGTCAACAAGTGCGCTCTCCGAAAAAAAGATGCTCTCCATTTCTAGAACGTTCAACACAACCATTTAAAGCGTGTGTTTTATCATTCAAAGCCGTTCCGTTGATAGGACGCAATATGCTCATCTAAACAAACGTGTTTCTTCTACTGGGTAAAAGAACTCTATAAGGCATTTCCCTTTACACTGATTACCTGCCCCAATTTAACGCATTCTTTTCCAAGTATGTTGATGTTGCTGTAGTAAGAAGTGAGCACTGCAGCGAATAGTTTATTCAATTCTTAGAGAACCGGCTAACTGGGTAGTTTCTTACGCCCTAATAACTCCAAATGTCAGAGGAAGAATGTGCACTACCGAAGAGCTTTCCTTCTTTCCTCTCAGAAATTAACCATATAAGAATTACTATGTGGACTGTTGCATGCCCTATGTTGTTAGGGAAGCTAATCCCCCAATTTCCTTCCGTCAATTTTTTTTCTCACAACCCTACTTGACTATCTTATATGACGACAGGACACCACATCTTGTGCTTCGTAATTAGAAGTTTGCCTAAGCTATATCTCTAGACTTGGCAAACTATTACTATATACGCCCTTAAAAGCGGGTTGTGGTGCTCACCTGTAATTTCCTCTAAATCTGTTGAGGAATACAAATTTTTCGGAAGCATTCAAACGCATTCTCGAATGGCCGTTCTTCTGTGAAACCTTGAACAATAGCGTTATTTCTGCAAACTTTATTGTTTGAGCCAAATTTGATAAAAGCCCATCTGATTTTACATATCCAGTGTACTCTAAATTGCATCAGTATGCCTCTACATGTTTGATAGGCCAGAAACATGAACGGGCAATTGAATGGAGGGTATCGTACAATGAATCAGTACCTCGTTCTTATGAACGTTAATGACGTTTGAAGGAATCATGTGATGAACTTTTTCGCTACATTAACATGCAACATTTATGTAAACATTTATAACGTTACGATCATACATTCTGACTACAATTTTAGGAGGGCTATTTATGATATTCAGTGTGAACCTATCGATTACCACTTGCTCAATTTTCTCAAGTACTTATTAAGACTGAGCAAGCGATAGCGAGTTTAAATGGACAAGCTTCATTGCCTTGAATACGCCCGATTTAGTTATGAGAAGAAACGCGTTACGAACAAGCTCGTTCCCCATGTTTCATTAGCAGACCAAATGCAACACAACCATGAAGGTTCCATTGGAGTTAGTACACAACTTTCAGTACCTTGGACCGTAACGTTCCAACCAGCTCATACGCCTTAGCACGTGGTGTCAAGTTCCCAAAACTTTGATCATATTCTTCAACGCAAATGAAACAAAAATGTTAATAAAAAGTCTTAACTATCACGAGGAAGTTGTAAAAGTGCAACTTCAACTGCGCATCGTTGTAGCTCTCAGCAAATGAACCCGTGAGTTTTGTTAGCACTCACCTGCTTTGTGAGCAAACAATGGAACCTTAAGCCTTACGTTTCCCTTATTTTCAAAACCCTGCAATAGACTAGACTTAAATAGTTTATGTGCACCCAATATGCGATCCACA
>LUCH01005429.1:14679-41123 GCA_013368495.1 Paragonimus heterotremus | reverse complement strand
GATAATTTTAACGTGATCATTTACGTGAAGCAGAGTGATGTCATGGTTCCAATACTACTTAGTTTATCCCGTGTTCCAAATTCCGATATGGGCAATACCAACTGTCATTCCGCTCCCCCCTATTGTGAAGTTGTATACGATAGTTTGCTTATTCTAATGCAACTAGCCATTAGTCCGTGTGAAAAAGAATAACAGTAAGTTCGAACCTACTATTTCTCACCCGTTACGATTCATTTTATTTGAATAGTTGTTAATCTCATTACAACGTATCAATGGTGTCCACACTAACACACTAACTGTGGAAGGTTTGTTTAAATAGAATGTCCATTGAAAATCGGAATGGGCCAAGTTTCATCTTGTTGCCCCGCCGCATACTGTCCTGTCCGAAATTACATGCAACACTTCCGCTGGAAACGGCGGTTACAATTTTCTGGGTCGGTTTCCGTTGTCTTGAGTGCTGCGTTAGCATTACACTAGTAATCGACTGGTCATAGCTTTTAGAGGTCCGATTTTATTAGAGTTGGATCTATTTAGCAATTGTCAAAACTTACAACGACACCAAATTCGATAACGGTGATTATTTGCAGACAACGGGTGTTCAGTTTAGTTACATAACAGGCATATATTGATAAACCTCTTGGGAATGGGTACAAACTAGATGTAAATCGTTTGTCTAATTTTCAGTGGATAGGTTTTCAGCCGTAAAAGTGAGCCTGTTAAGGTACTTCTTCTCCTTGGCTTTGATGTCATGTGTTCAAACAAGTCACTTTAATGTCGTTCTTTGTATACGCACTAAGCCTTCTTTCTTAGTGATCCGGTGAGTTGCGACTAGCACAGCCTGGTTATCAATCCATTTATCATGTTTCTAGATGTTGCATGCATTAACCGCTTGAGATTTGTTTGTGCCAGTCACTAGTGTTGACCGCTTTCTGATTTCTCATCGCCTGCCAGGTAAAATCTTGCATGTGTCTCGACCGCCTTGAAGTTTGACAATGGTAAATCGCTCCGCTTGAGTCAGGAGAACAGGAGTTGGTAAGCCATCAAGTACAGAGTGAATTGAATGGTGCGATGGTACAAGCATATAAGACATGCATAACGAAAGGCATACGATCAATAACCAACTGACGAATCCGTAAGTCCTTGCACATGTGATTGGTTAGTTTGTTGCATCAGTTATCTGGCATAAGTTAGGACGCGTGATTGCGTGGGCATGTAAGCGCAAGACTGCCTATCCGATTCCGATCCAACAGACACTTCTCAGTATGACGCAGTACCTGCGATGTCAATTATATTGTCTTTAATGTACACACGGAGCTAGACACTAGTTGCTCCTAGTTGTGAACGAAAATTAACTTACGGTGTTCACAGTTGGACTGTGTCTATGGAATTGGCACACCCAATTGCTAGTATATGTTTACAAGCCGAACTTCCGTGTGTAATCGAATGTATTTTGATTCCAGTGGCACTATTCGATTACAATGCCCACAATCACTTTTCGGAACTCGGAGGATGGTGCCTAGATTGAAGACCTCGTTGATAGAAATCTACCGATTATTGAACGTTTCGATGTTTCAAACCGGTTACATAATTCAACTATGCGTGTGTCGTTGTTTGCAGATGATAGTGCGCTACTTGTATACGATGTATTAGAACTTCAGAGAATGACCATGTGTTGGATCGGAATCGGACAGGCAGTCTCGCATTTACACGCCCACACAATCACGCATCCTAACTTATGCCAGATAAGTCACGCAACAAACTAACCAACCGCGTGTACAAGTGCTTACCGATTCATCAGTTAGTTGTTAATCATTTGCCTTTGGTTATTCATTCTTTATATGCGTGCTCCATCTAACCAGTCGACACACGTCGTATTTGGTGGCTTACCAACTTATGTTTTGCTTACCCTTGCGGGAGGATTTAATAACACCACGGTTTTCGCGACCATGACAACCAACATTGGTTCGGACATCAACACAGGCATGTCATTTTCTTTCTGTCAGCCTCCTCCGGGCGGAGATGTTGTGTTCGCGCATGGAATCTGCATCACTGTAGACATTGTGGATAAGTGCACAGATATCTGCTATCTCAGTGGTAATCTGTCCACAGATCTGTCTGTCGGCCGCCAGTTTTGAGCTCGTGTGATGAAGGCTAGTGCTGCTTTCGGACGTCTTGGAAGACGCAGCTGGAAGAACCACAGCCTGAAGAGGAATACGAAGATGCATGTCTACCACGCGGTTGTGCTGCGATAATAAAACCCAGATATTGTATCGGCTGAATGTGTGGTATCTGAGCTACTTCCATCCTCAATGCATAATATGTGGTTTTAGGATTTGTCGGTCGGACATGGGTCTTAGCACTAAGATACCTCGGCGATTAGACGCGGACGGAACTGAGCCCATGCTAATGCTCAATCGGCCTTGTTGTCTGGGTTACATCCATGGAATGCCTGGCGAACGGATTTCGAAACAGTTGTTGTACAGACAGCTCAAAGCAGACAGGTGAAATTTCGATGGTCTGGGGCTGTTAGTTTCTTGTTTCGTGTTGTATCACTGACTTCAGATTTTGGCAGCACTTGACTTTGAACTGGACTGTCCATTGGAATATGATGTGGAGGTTAGAGGATGATGCGTAATACCACCATTACCCGGTAAATAAATAGCCGGTAATTTAACACTGGTACACAAATAATAAATTCACAAGAGATATACATACTGTTCTCCTCGGTTTTGTTTGTACAAAACATTCTCCCCAGGCATAAGGACGGGACACGTTGCAAAGTATTCTCGCAGATCGCACTGCATTCCGAGGGTATGACCACTTTTGGTTTCTGAAGTTTTGTGGAAGTCTTCTGTAAATGCTGTGTACCAGTTAGCCCCACGTTGCACAACATAACTGGCAGAACAATCATTTGTGTATGTGGGCAGTTGACCACTTCTTTGAAGGTCACTAACACTGCCCGTTGAAATAAACCTTTTCATCAGCCTTCAAACGGATTCACAGGCAACCGATCACGTGCCTACATTCTATGTACTAAAAGCTCTAGTGGTGTTTCCCACATTTTCACCGAAGTCAGAATGTAATCGTCAAAACTATCTTGGAACGTGTTCTGTCGTCATGCCTAAAGACCGTGGTGGTCAAAACACTTGGTATATGTTGCGGAGTGACTATTTGAAATGCGCATACACCCCACCCTATTCACAACCAGCTAATCTAGCCGTGATTTCAGCGGTGTGTTGTGCCCGTTCGCTCGCCTGACTCGGTCAGGAAGCGTGCCCGTTGGGTGAACCTTTTGGTCTGGACTCCAGATTTTGTTGCCCCAGTCACAGTTCCCGGACCTATGCTACGCGACTTTCATACGTTGTTAACACTACATGCTTTCTATTGGTTCCCTCTCTCACGTTCCAGGTTGTGCCACTGCGGCTTCATTCACTTCGGTTCTCTATACATAACCGTGATACTTGCTCCTCACCTTGTTTCGTTGTACTGTTGAAACGTACCCGGGACCCGGAACAAACTGAGGTTTGCACTTTGTTTTTGTAGTAACCGTTTCATCACTAGTAACATTGTTTCTACCATCACCATTCGTTTTGTCATTAACATGATCGTGGGTATCGAACGCGTTACTCAACATTCGTCTGTTGAGCGTTACGCCAGTGATGTTCCTTTATGTCCAAGAACGCAGGGTCCCATTAAGTGAACACTTTCGCTTGAACATCAGATTCCCACGTTCCTCCCAATGAAACCTTGGAGTTCCCCAACACAACTGTGCGTAGTGTGTTATCCAGAGATCTGAGTTGAACTCCAGTTGCGGTGAATTAATTCTACTTTGCTTTGATTGGACATGCAAGTTTACGGTACATTTGTTGCCATAATCTACATTCAAGACTAGCGACCGTTCCAGTTTGATTGTGCTATATTGGGAGAATAAGTGTTCTACTTTGTCCAGAGTGATGTATGCCTGTGGGGTAAGCTAGTGAGAAAGTTGGCGACGAAAATGCATCGAGAAACCCTTGAACGGGAAATGGTGTTCATGGTCTGTTCCTTTGCCCGAGTAAGTTTTCTATCTTTTTAAATTCACATACTTTCGGACTTCTTGTATATATCATTTTTTGGTATGTTCTTATAAATCGCGTCTCAGTTCGGTTGTATCCTTTTCTATACAAATTGACTTTGACTATCGTGCACCCTTAATACATAGCAGGTCTTCGAATATATGTCCATTTAATCTAGCTGGCCTCCTACGTTTCTACACAATTACGGTTTCGAAATGTAGCATACACACTATGGATAAGTATGATGGCACCGTTTCCTACTGATAATGGACTGTATTTTTTCTCAAGTTATTCTGCCGATTGTGCTCTCTTATCAAGGTTAACACCATCTACCTTGAAGTATTCGGTATTCAATTTTAGGGCGGCTGTGACAAGCTGTCAAAACCAGGTGTCATTGGCTGACCATTCCTTGTGTAGGTAGTCATCTTGGACTATTAGATGTTGTTGGTAACCACACTGTTGACCTCGTTTTGTTGTTTGTCACAAACCCCATAAATAGGGATGGTTTCGTGACCTTACTGTCTTCAGCTGACAGACATAAAGAAGCTCTGTTCGAAGGTCAATCTTTTCCCTGTTTTCATGCGGTAGCCGCGGGTGTATAGGTTGGCCGGGAAGAGATTTACTGACCGTGTATACTCCGTAATCCGTTGTTCATCATCGTTATCCGTCGTTCCGTTGTCTGCCGTTTCACTAACCGTTATTCTGTTATCTGTTTACGCGTTTGTAGGCCTTAGATCCAGTTACAACGAACCCATTAGTTGCAAAGTGGTCGATTATTGTCACATCGAAGGCCAGTATGAAGATAATAAAATCAGAATCCCACAGGTAGTACGTTACTACATTCTCAGTCTGTAAGTTCGACTTTCTGGCCCGCTGCACCCGCTCGCATACATCAGTTTGTGTTGTTGCTTCAACTACACACGGTGACAGAGACCCGCTCGTTCATCAGATGTTATACAAAATGGGGATCTTCCTGGAAAGTTTTATTCAACTTGAACAAGTAGTAGAGTAGGACAACATATGCAATCAATCGCCAGCGGAAAATTCTCCGATCAACTGCTCTCAAATCGAGCCCGTGAAGTACGAGTCACTCTCGCTTCCCCGTCCAGTCGAATCGTGTGCCGCATTGTTGGTCGTCGATAAGCTCTGTATCGGACATGACCAGAAAAGTCATCTAGACGGCTTGCTGCAGTACGCAAGTTTACAGTCGGTCTGTGGCCAATCCGACGTTTTTTCCGTGTGAGCTGAAATAGTTAATCGTGAATTGAAATTTAATGGTTTGAAACACTGGTCAAATTCGAAACTCAATTCATCAACCTCTTTGTTCATACCTATTCATACACATTCTTACACGCTACAGAAAGTCATCTGTTAGAGGCCTGTTATTTAGACTGAAATGGGCCCCTGGAATATGGTCTAAAATCCTCGTAGTAAGCTGTGCCTCTCTATGGCTAACAGGGTTACAGTGTTTTACTCGACTGAAAATCTCACCGAATCTCACAGTATTCCTAAACATTAGTCTTAAATCGTATTAATAATACTAATAATAAGTTTATTCACACACAGTTGCACATTTGTTGGACTGAATTATGGGTCGGCGAATGTCTTCAATATAACGAACGATCGATGAGATCACGGTAAAATTTAGGCTCTATGCATGGCTAACTGATATTGTCAATCAGTATCATAGTCAGACTCTCTGGTTATTGCTTTGTTTGATATCCATCTTGAATTATACCTCAGTTAGTATAGTCGGTCAGTTGAAACTGACAAAACCCCTTATGGAATAAAATGCTCTAGTTGTAGAGCTGTTCGAGCAGTAAAGGTGAGTTTGACACAGCCATCCTCTCTCTGAGTTAGGACAGGACTCACCTTGTGCGCAGTGTACTAATCATAGCAGTTGTGATCTTTTTATCCCTTTAAGATTCACGGGTGCACCTAAACGGATGGTGGAGGGTCAGAACGTAGCTTTACGCGAAATTACAATCTAGAAATACGTACCATTAGATCGTTGGTAAGATGAAAGGCACAGAATTTTGAACTGTATTAAAAGCACGTTATATGATTCGGAGATACGCTTCATTGCTTAAACGTTTGAACCAAACTGGAAAGTAGGAGTTGATCTTGTGAGATAGCCGGACGTTACAAATGATATACGTGCGACTCTGACTCTGCATCCACCGTATTTCCGTGTTAGTGTTTCCACTTCTGGACATTATCATGACATTTGCTGGATATATAGCAAAAGAAAGGAGATGAGAATGAGTCAAATCAACTACTTTCGCAGTTCTCGGATGTGGGGTTTCCGGCATCTTGTAGGGTGCAGCGCTAGGTTATGTGGCAGTCGATAAGATCAGCAGGAACTGGTTCTCAGCAAAGATCATCTGGACGAGAAATACCAAGAAGTGTGTACACACTATAAGGCACTGTTCGTCACACAAACCGTCTGACCATTTGTTGAAGGTTCATTTTTATCCAATAAGACGAATGCACTTCCTATAGTAATCGTTCGAAAATGCCTCCATTTGTGAGGCATTCTCGAACATCAAACTGTAAGTTAAGTGATATTCGTTACGTCGTCCGATAGAATACATTATGAGTGTTCTAACGCCGCTTGGTTTTGGTCTGTGGTTTCGCGGATAGATGCTTTCAGAATCGCCTTCATTCGCCCAGGTGCATTAGTATATATCAAACGGACATGACTGTAGGACGATCAGAAAAATACCTTCACATTCCAGACAAGGTTTCTAAGCGACAAGATATACTGTGAGAGTCGAAAGATCGCCAAGTAGAAAAATCGTGTACCATAGAGACATTTAGGTTGGGACGTGTTAAGTGGAACGGAGTATTTTTTACCTTTGATTCCGTTTTAAACAAACCGACGGCCAATTCCTCGGTGTTCGGAAAAACAGTCAATTCTAACCGTTCCTCAACAGCAGGTCGGTCTTCCACGGTTTCGTCATGCTTCAAAGTGGAACAAACGTATAGTGTATGATACATAGTGCACCAAAATCTGTCAATTGCATTGTAGAACAACCGAATGCGTAGTACTAATTCTAATGTGCATGTAGCCAATCGGTTGACACGTTCATTTGGGTGCCGCGTTAAATGGTCTTATGGGATAATCATAGTGTCAAAGACAAACACTGACCACGTCAGTTTTGATTATTTCCAGAGGAATTACAAGCCTAGAACTTCATTCTTCCTAGTATTTGTCAGTAGCTCGTATAGTAGTTCGAATCATAAATCGGACTGCAAACCTTTTTTATATGAAGCAAATATTTATGAGAGTTAGGTAGCCTATCGAATACGAGACCTTGCTGATTCACCGCTATCGAATACTCGAGTGGCTCTATCAGGTGGTCATCACTTGGTGCTCTTCTGTCGCACTTGAAAGAAAAAATGCAGTTACAGTCTGCCAATTCTAGGTGACCAGTTCATCAACGGTAGGGCTTTAGAGGTAAACTATACATTGTTATCAATATAACTGAGAACACCGGAAAACTCGGATGTATCAGTATGCACAAGATTAATGGATTTATGTTGTTGGACACATATCTAATCAGATATATGCGGTGGGAGTCAGTTCTATCTGGTAAAACAGCATTTTTCCTCATTTCTACAAAGAGTTTCAATCGTGTGAAACATATCAGTGATACAACTCAAATAATCCTTGAGGTTTAACATCAAGTTTGCTAAAGCTAAAACAAGGGTTTATTTTCTATTTTCAGTATTTCTACGAAAATGAGTTCCTATCCATCTAATGAAGATACCTCACTTGTCACAGAATCAAACTCACTAGTAGATCACTGAGCAGAAAGAACATTACATGCTTGTTTCGCAATAAGCAGAAAGCTACTTAAACTAGACTGAATGTCATTATGTTTTTAAGAATCTACCAGGCACGGAAAAGTGTTCATTTCGAAATTCGTGGAAAGGTTCGATAGAGCAAATGCGAACAAAACTTCTCTCCGCAATCAATTTACGGAGGTCACAGAATCAATTCGAGGTTACAGTGGTTCGTTCGTAGTTTTACACATTGATCTTGGGCAAATCACTAGCTGAAATGTTGGTGATTGTCTCATTATTGTGATACCGTGAGGATAGAAATAAGTAAGCATACCTGGAAGTTAAAGATAAAAACAGTCAATTACATAAATACTCGCTATGGGTACTCAAACTATGAGAACCTAGTGTGTGGATTATTTCAAAATTTACGCAAGATGTTTATTGCAACAACAAACCATTATTCCTTCATGTTGTCAACCTTCGGTATAGGGAAGAATACATTTTCTAGACAGACTCAATTGTTTTTTTGAAAAGACCCCATTAAGAAAATTCTGAACGTTGGTTGGACTTGAACTAGCTACAGAAACAACAATCACAAACATGGCAAGCGCTCGACGGGGGGAACTACGAAATAGCGCCGGGAACGCAAAATTTTCACATTCTGAATCCACTGCTCATCCAACTCCGTGTATCATGTGGAATCCAGCAAATAAGTTTCCGGCATGGCTCCGTAACTCAGCTGGTAGAGCACTTATAACGTTTAGCCACACTGTTTCTTTCGTTGGTTTGAATCCAATCAAATTTTTCGTGTTTTGTTTTTCCTAAATAATGGACATCTCGTCGGACTGCACAAAAGTCCAGAATGTCAAGGTTGCTAATGATGATATCGAGAGTAAAGGGGGCTCTGATTGTTCCCACTCCAGATGGAACAAGCAAAAGCGGTCATATTCGTCTGACAATAACTGGCAATAACTGTCCGCCTGAGGTACAAAAATGTGGAACATCACCCAGTCCTACGTTCAACGTGTGCAACTCTACCTCTCGTGATGCTTCACAATGTTCAGTGACAATTCCGGATCCAGTTAGGAAAGAAATGTTTAGATTCAGTTTGAAAGTTACTTTTAAATCAGCGGATCCTATTGCAAAATTCGATGTAACAAACATTGAAATATTATCTTTGATGTATCTTTGTCGTTTACAAGTTCCTATGATCAAAATCAATAATGTTTGTTTAATTGCGTCGAGAAGCACCGGATTAACGTCAATCTGTTTGTAGGTGAACCAAATGAACTAGTGCTGTTCGGGAGCAACATTCACGGCTTCATTGCCAGACCTAGCGCTTGCTAACATCTTCATAAGCATGCTCAAAAAACTACAAACTTGATGGAGTTATGAAACAAACGTGTCACTACTGATTATGTGTGGATAGTAGTTTCTGTGTACTAGATTGTTTTGAAGGTAACCAGAACGTGAAAAAATTTGACAAGGTTAATAGCAACATTAATCTGGAGGGAGAAGCTTACGAGTGAATGTCATTATTTGAAATAACGATGACGAGTAGATTAAATTAGTCACTAACGAAATGTGTTTAGAAAGAAAAACTTCCGTAGCTATGTATAGATCAGTTTCAAACATGATCGTGCACGTTATCTGTCCAACAGAACAAAGAGTTTGTATGCAGGACAAAGGAGACGCACAATCGATCCCACCTGGTTCCGAATATGATGATGACCATCGAGAACTTAAACGCAAGCTGACTAAAAGTTTGCGCAAAGACCGTGAGCAATCCTTGGTCGAACAATCGAAAGAAATGGAAAAAGCCTTTTTATCTGGGAATAGCAGAAAGCTTTCTTCTCTGGTCGGTGGTTGTACTGTACGTCGAGTCGGTGTAAGTGAGACCATATGTGAAAAAGATGGTTCACTTTTCACCAGTCAATCGCGCCGACTTGACAGGTGGGCTGAACATTTTGAAGGACATTTCGGTTGGCCTCAACCAGATCATGTGGACGACGGGACCCGATTGGTCAGTTATTGCGTTCTAGACGGCCCTCCATCAGAAGCAAAAGTGGCCCTGGAGCCTAAGTTATTGAAGTGTAATAAAGCTTCTGGTCCCGACCTCCTCCCTCCCTCTCATTTCAAGGATGGTGGGGAGAGGTTAATATCAGGACTAACAAAACTCCTCCAGACGATTTGGGAGACTGAAGAGGTACCTCGTGATTGGTGCCTGTCAACAGTCATCCCTGTTTTCAAAAAGGGGTCCCGAAGTCTATGTGACAACCACAAAGGCATCACTTTGGTGTCAATTGCGTCCAAGTTACTCACTGGTCTTATTTTACGTCGGCTCACTAAGCCCAGAGAAAGCCAGATACGTGAGGAACAGGCAGGATTTCGATCCGGTCGAGGGTGTGTTGATCATATTTTTACCTTGAGACGGATCTTGGAACATCGGCACTGTTACAGACAACCGACAGTCGTGGTCATTTTGGATCGAAAGGCTGCTTTCAACTCAGTTGCTCGTAACGTTCTCTGGAGCTGTCTCCTTCGCAAGGGAGTACCAGAGAAATACGTGAATCTATTGAGATCACTGTATGCTCACTCTGCAAGCAGAGTGAGAGTTTATGGACAACTGTCTAGGGCGTTCATCACTTCTAGTGGTGTCCGTCAGGGGTGTCCGATTTCCCTCTTCCTGTTCAATTTTGTCATGGACGACATTCTGGATAGTGCTCTTCGCGAATCCAGTGGGCTTGGAGTTGAGCTTCTTCCTGGCGCTAGATTGACTGATCTGGAGTATGCGGACGACATTGTTTTACTTAGCCCCTCTACCGAAGACATGCAGACCATGCTGGACAGGTTGAGCGACCGAGCTGGTTTGTATGGAATGCGCTTTACTCCTTCAAAGTGCAAAGTGTTGCTTCAAGACTGGGGCATTTCCGCTCCTACTTTCTTTATTGCAGGTAATTCGCTTGATGATGATGATGATGATGATTACGAGAGATTCCTAATAATAATGTCTGTCTTGAAAGGTCCAATGGAAGAAGTGAATAAAGGATAAAGTCAGACCACTCGACGGACAAGGCTGATGAGAAAGAGGTTTGCTTGATAGTACCACTCAAAAGAAACACAGCAACAGAGTTGATATCACTTCAGATAACTATTGATGTCAACACAGTCTCCTATACCACAAGTTCTCGCGTTTCCTGAAAGCTGATGGTACCACTTCACCTCAAAGATAACGTGCCTGTTAATGCTACCCCATCTTGGATTTATTCGTTTGACTATACCTATTGTCTAGTAAATATAGATCGCATTAATAGGCGCTAGTCAGAAAGAATTTGTGAACGTTGCCCCGCTTGGCTTAGCCAGTTTACTAATCATGGTCATTTGATTGGCTGTGCTCAACCTACAGACGCGTATGGTCCTGTGCATCATCACGAAAGATCAGATGTCGCATTCTATTGATGGCCAATGCTGTCGCAATCCGGGCAGAAGTATCTCGTTTAAATACTGAAGTTGTTACGACTGCTCAACGTCGCCCAATTTGTGAACTGTTTTGTTCTGCCCACCCTCTGATTCAATCCAGTTAGTATCGACTGTTCATGGTCTGCCTTGTTCGTGTTTCTAAAAGCGGTGAAACTGTGTTACTGGTTTATCCAATCTTCTCGCTCCTTGCTCATCTTTTGCTAAACAACTCCCTGACGATCTCTTAGTTTTACACGTTTGCACCATTCCAAGACAAAAATTCTGAAAAAAGTAGATCTGTTCGTTGAAACTTTGTCCTTCATGACGGATCCAACCAATCAACAGTCAACTCTTCTGGGATGAAAAGTGTAACGGTGAGTTCGGTATTGATTGATAAGTCGATACATATTCGGATAGACCAGTGTACATGCTGACAACCGTTCAAGGTGGGACGCAGCTGGTGCAATAACTCCAATCCACTCAGTGGGAAATGTCTTAGAAAAACCGGTTCGAACACTGCAGCCCTTCATTCCACGGTTGAATTCTGGGGCGTTTACAAGAGACACTGCGATGTCCTAAAGCGTTTCCACCCAACCCTGTAGATAGTCTTGAACTAGACAGCTGGTACCCAATGACTTTGTTCAGCCAGACAATCAAGAACTGCATAATCCATGACCACGTCATCACCCAGCCTCTTTGCGGTTTTCTCCAGCCACCTGGAATCACCTCAAACAATGCATTACGAGTCAGTCGCTTCGTCTGTACACGGACTGTGTGATCCAAACAAAGTGGAATGTACATTTGCTTCATATCAGTTCTCAATCATAAAATTGCACGTTTCCGAAATACGCGTCAACGAACTGTCACATTATTCACCCAGCAAGACCAGCTGATACAGGCTAACAGGCGGAGACAACGATGGTCGAATGCACAGTGGCTAGATGCATCTAACCCTCGAATGAACCAGGTCTGTCATCAACATATTAAAAGTAATGGCGCAGATATATTAACTCTTGCCGTCAATCAGCAGTTGAATGTCTATGTGACGCCACAGTTGATGAAGAATAGCAGACGCTGACTAACTTCGTGGACATCTTTTCAGCGATATTACTACCCCGATATGTGAAGCGTTCGACAGTCTTGTGCAGCCTGTCTTTAGTAACAAAAATTCGATCAAGATGAACCCAATTATGTAATAAAAGTTTTCACTTTTAACGTGTAACATACGTGCCATACAAACCAACCATATTATATGTTTGGTTCAGTCAGGTCGGAGTGTTATCTATAGAAGGATTATTCTAGATTATGCAGTCCACATACTTAATCTCAGTCAGTTTTCTATCTGGCATAAGCTTCAATTCTTAATCCTCGGAACCTCTGAGTGTTTTCTCTAGAATACAGTCTGTTATATAGTTGAAGATAAAGGAGGAGATCGGACATTGTTGTCCAAAGCTGCTGGAAGTTAGGAAGGCTAAAAGTAGTTGCCCACACATTCGTGTTCTCCACTCAGCGTTAACAACAAATTCAACAAATTAAAAATATTTCATTGAGGCTCTGTTGTGAAGGAGACAGACCCAGAGTGTGTGCCACACATTCGATTCAAAGACCAAAAGTGCAACTATGGCTAGCAGCAAAAAAAGAACAGCTGATGCTTCACTCTCTTACGCTGGATATAGCTACGATCAATACGCCCACGGTCAGACTGGAACCCTGTCTCTTCCCGAGTTTATAGTTCTCTCTAGGTCTCAGAAGCAGGCGTAGTATGAAACCTATAGACATCTTAGACGTAACTCACCCAGGAGTCCCGGTCGTTGTATTAAAGTTGGGTATAGAAAGGAGTCACTGAAAGACAATTACTTCCGAATCCCAAACTACAAGGACAGACACTGCAACGTGAAAATTGGCAGTGCATCAATCTGGGATTTCATATTTGTTGTGAGGGAAATATACCTATCAGCTGAGGAAAGCTCTTTGCATGTTAGTTAAACAATGGAATGTGGAGACACAATTCTGCTAAGGAAGGTATGATGAGGCTTGATTGTCATTTGCCATGCTGAACCTATTTCCAAAACTAAGCATATACTTACTGGAAATGATATTTTGAATATAATTCTTTTTTTCGCAACAAAACTGAAATGCATAGAATATTTCCCCCGATTTTCAGCTGCCAATACTTTGATTCTGCTTTTTTAAAAGATCCGATATGGCATAAGTGCCATTGTTGTGTCTGTAATGCATATGTTTACTTAAGCTACGTCTCAGAAGACTAGACGACTTATCCAGGCACCAACTTCCACAGAAAGTTAAAAGTAGATAGATAAATCAACAGGACAGTTCGAACGTCTACTTGCTTTTCTGATTAAGTCAACATTAATAACAGTGCACACCTAAGATGCGGTTCAGAGTAACTGATAAACAGTTCAAGTAGATTAGGTCAAATTACGTCATAAACGTCATTAGCAAACTGTTGCACATAATTGTTTATTATTACTCACGGATTCCCTCACGGTACTGGTTACAGTTGTAACTTGTTTCAGTGTTGCGTGGTGTACAATCCGAGTCAAACGCCAGTAAAATTGTAAAGTACTCCATTTGAAGATACCGTGATACACACTGCTCAAGAAAGCCTGTACAAAGGAAACGGTATGCATGTAGTACATACATAGCTTTGATAAGTCATTTCATACATGTCTAAGCACACCACCACCCCACCGTATGCACGAAGTCCTTAAGTAGATCATAAAAGAACCTTTTTAAAACCTTATCTGCTTATTTATTTAGCTATGTACACGAAACAACTGTTTTGGTTGAACTGAGTAAAACGAATATGGTAATCAAACCGTCAACCGGGAGATTTTATGTTAGATAATTGATGAAAACTTAGCAATTGTTCCCATTTTGGCTGTCATGGAAAGCTTACTAAAACTAAAAACAGACTAAGTTCCGAAATGGTTGTTTAACGTAAAGTGTTTTTTAAAATTATTCCTTATAAAGAAATGACTACTTGAACGAACTGATTTTGCAATCTCAGCTCCCGTTATAACATTCTGTGGATCTAAGTTACCGCAGAACCACCCGATTCCCCACTGGAAAGTGTTTTACAAACAGTTGAGTTTTTTTCTCCAATCACTGATATGCTTTCTGTCCGTCTAGATGATAAATACTATCTGTGTCTTACTACTGATTACGTTGCTGAGTAGTAAATCACAATAAAAGAGTATAACTTATATTAAGTAAAACAACTAGTATCGTCATTTTCTGCTTCGGCGCTTCCCGCAGAATAGATGCAAGTGACACGACCCATTCTTCTACCTTGATGTTATAGTCAGGTTTGTGCACTGCATTGATTCAGCGGGCTCTGCTGACTAGGACTATGGTCCTTTCCTGCCAGACTGATCCAAAGGGAGCAGGCAGGCGAAAAGCAGTCTCACTCATAGGGTTGTATTTC
The DNA here is from genome assembly GCA_013368495.1 of Paragonimus heterotremus. Taxonomy (NCBI): domain Eukaryota; kingdom Metazoa; phylum Platyhelminthes; class Trematoda; order Plagiorchiida; family Troglotrematidae; genus Paragonimus; species Paragonimus heterotremus. The sequence continues at coordinate 26,372 of LUCH01005429.1, read as the reverse complement.
GCACTGCTGACTGCTTAGAAGTGTTCGAGTAGTGAGACACGATCCCATGAGCATACAGTATAATTGTTTCTATAATTGCGGCACTTCTGTCTTCCGAATCAGGAAGGACGGGATTAGAAAATATACCTTCAAACGAGGAGCACTCCGATCACCAAACCGTTGACCATGACCGTTGGTGTATCGTACAATACGGTCGACAAAACATCTGGTGTAGCTCCAAAGCCTTGTGTAGCTTCGAATATATCCACTGCACGCAGCAGTGATCAGAAATGAACATGACGGTTTTATCCTCTGCGCCGCCTAGCTAGACGAGACCCTCACTACCAAATGGGTCAGACTCATCATCATCATCATAACAGCCATGAACATGACCAAAAGGTACTGAGGCTCGGGCCGCCGCTCACCTCAACAGTGACGTGGAATATCCTAGAAGAAAACGTTACTAAAAAGAAGACTAAGCGGAAGAACTAGAAATGGTATGAATACAGGTACGCCATTGACTGTGACACATCGCCAGCTCGGATAGCGTCTCTAACCAACTGTCTGAGTGATCACGAGGACCTCATCCAGGCAGGCGACACCTACCCACTTTGCTCAATGGAGCAGTCAAGGTCTTCATATTTCGTGACCATGTTGTTGGTTGACCACCACACGGTTTTATCCAACTGTTAGTGGTCTCAGTATATAATGCCCGGTACGGTAAACGATCAGCTGGCATACGGAGTACGTGACCCAATCAACGTAAGCTGTGTGCCGTGATTAGTTGACCCGGGCAAGGTCCAGCAAGGAAACCTGATCTCCTTTTACCTTGCAAGTCGCATTTTTGAGTCAGAAACTCGAGGTGTGGTCCCTCAAGTCACCCCTCTTCCGCGTCATGAGCGACCGGGAGGTACCAAAATTTATCGTTGCTTCGGCAGACCAATCTAATCGTCATGACATTCTTCCTTCTCTGTTGCTAACCGCCCTTTCTTCAAGTCAAGACAACCGGTGAACATTGGTGCTTTTACCATCGGCATTCTCCCCACAAGTCGGTCAGAAATCAGTTCTGACAAGCACCCTCTCAGACCTGGAACGGAATGTCTATTGTGTCTGCAAGGTCCAGAAAGTTGCATTCATGTGAATATGTCCTGGAACAATTGTATGGGTCATCGATTTTTTTAAGGGTCTCTGACAACAACGGGATCAAATCTTGCGGTCAGGCTGAAGTACAGATTGCACTGAGCTCTAAAGCAGAGCAGAACCTGTTATACTACATTCCAGTGAATGGTCGTCTGTGTGTCGTCGAAGTCGGTCGACACAAACCAGAAAGATGTGTATTTGTCTTATTTGCATATGCTCCAATAGAAAATAACTCAGATGTTACTGATAAGTATTAGGGGACTTGTGTCAAGAACGGCTCTAGACAAAATGATCTCAGTTGTGATAAGCAACACCAGACTGGACATATGCATGAACCGAACAACAACCCTGGAACATGTCAAGGCCGAAGCCAGGCTACTTAAGCCAAGCCAATGAAGCCAGCTATTGTGTTGATTTCACATGCTCTATTGACAATGTACAAGACACTTTTGTCGTGTCTGAGTCTTTTGCAATCAGTCGGGATAATTTTAGGTCTTAGTAACCAGCGATACAACAACTTAGCTGACATAAGTTGAATGTCACCCACAAATGAACGCAGCTATCACGTTCGCATGAACTTTCCAGTCAACTTCGTTTCGGAAAGAAGCGCTAGACTCAAGTTTCGTTTTTATTGTAGCTCGTCAGTAGTGCATATCATTGTCAAGGTCAGGACTTTCATGATGCTTTTATGATGCAACCGCGTTGATCATCGAAAAGTGACCTCACATTAGAAATGACCGAATTATCATGTGCACAGATTCAGTTGTTTTCACTGGTGAGTAATGTTAAGATTGACTGATCGTTTCCTGAGGAGACACGGTGGTTGCATTGTAAACTCTGATCGATGACCCCACTACTAGGACTTCTCTCCAAGTTGAAAGCACAGAAATCGTTAAAATTGTCGAATAAGATTTCGATTACCGAAAAGTATTAGGGGATTTCGTTGATACGAGTTGTTAAGCTGTTGTCAAAAATGCCATCTGCGTTATTTTGTTTGAGCTTCTGAGAAAAATTAAGCAGTCGAACATTATTGTGCTGGCCGATGATACGAACATACAACTCGGTTGTCTTACCTCAGTTGAGAAATGGCTGGATAATAGGTCCGACGCCCGTGTGCGACGAACAGACAATGACGACTAGCTTTTACAATTATGCGCATCCCACTGGCTCTATATATACGTCAAGTATTGCATTCCAGTACAGACGACGGTAGTTCGTTCCTTGGAGGTAACCTTCTGGAATTAAGCTGCTTCAATTGGCGTTCGACCTCCTCCTTCTTTTTCAACTTAGTGGCTGACGATATTCTGGAAGCAGCATTCAAAGGTTCTGAAGAACTCGGAGTGGAACGTCTGCCAAGTAGTTAGGTGGCCGATATTGAGTTTGCGGTCAGAACCGCATTGTTTAATTCCCCAAAAGAAAACATACAGACCATGCTGAACCGATTGGTTGATATGGCTGGTCTATACGGTAAACACTTCGCCCCTTCAAAGTGTAATGTGATGTTATAACATTGGACTGGTTTTGATACTGGTTTTGCTGTTTCAGACAGACTACCCCAAGTTGTCGATCGTTTCACTCACCTGAGTAGTGTCATCCCATCAGCCTGAAATATTGCTGACGGGGTATTCGTGAGTGTAGCAAAAGCACGTACTGTATCCCACAACCTTCAGAACGTCTGGTGTCATACAGACGTTAATTTTGTTAGTCAAAAGCACGGTCTGTAATACATATGTGTGTTCAGGCATTCGATATAGCTCAAGTATCTGGCCCGTTAATTTAGAAGATGAACACGGACTCTCAGTATTCGACTACCGTTGTATCTATCATTCAGCTTGTATCAAATCGACCGACTTTGTGGATATTGCGACATTCCAAAAAGGTGGGTCTAGGAAACTTGCAAGTTCACTGCCGGTAACCGAGAAAGTGTAAGTGTACAGTCTTCGCTGTTTGGATCACTTACTTTCTGAGCTTAAGGAGCGTCTGCCGTATCACACATTGTTCAGTGTTGCGGCGGATGACTGAAACAAACTACAAAGCCGCAAAGTGAGGACTTGATCACGGACTATGAAAGCTTTGACCGTCCGGTGGCGGTGAAGGGAATGAAACAGAGGCCGTCGTCTCTAAGACTGGGGCGGTGTTCGGTATTCTGGGACGTCTGTGGCGACGGAGAAGTATATCTCTGATGCTTAGTGGTCGTGTATATAAGGCGACTGTGAGGGCTGTGTTATTTCAAGACGGCGAAACATGGTCACTCAGGGCAGAAGACGTGAACCGTCTTCAGGCATTTGACCACCAATGTCTGCGATTGATCACTCGTGTCGGTTGGCATCAACGAGTAAGCTATGTGGAGGTTAAGGAGCGGGTATTCAGTAATGACTGTCAGACGAGTTCTTTTGTCCAGTCAGTACATTTGCACAAACTTAGATGGTTAGGTCATGTACTAAGAATGCCAGCTATTCGTTTGCCACACTGAGCACTGTTTGCCGACGCTGCGGCCGACTGGCGCAAGGTGCGGGTTGGACAGATGATGACGTGGCGTAGAGAAATGAAATCGTTCATCAAGAGGTTGGTCACGGTAGATCAGGTTCGTCTCCCGGGCTGGAACCCTCCCGACCCACAGAATCGATGGCTTGAGACGTTTGGTGAGATGGCGGCTAACCGAGCTCAGTGGCGTGAATGTTGTCGTTGTGTGTCCGAGTTGTATGTGAAGTGAGTGCATTTAATGATGCGGGACATTGAAATCCGTGAGGAAGCTGTCTTGTTGATGACGTCTTACTTTCACTTACAGCTCGGTTGTTTGATTACAGGGTGTAGGCGCCTTGATGTTGTATGTTTGAATATAGACGTAGCTATATTTTTAGTAGTTAGGTCCATTCTCATCACGTTTTTTACCTTCTCTCTTTCTATACGGGGTTTGCTTCTTCTTCTTCGGGGTTATGTGACATTTAAACATCAATGTGAACCACTGGTATATTGCTATCTATGAGGATGATGATAATGATGATGACCGTCTGGGTCAATCAGACTAGTAGGTGCCATATTTCCGGTTGGAGTTTTCGCGACCATCCAAGCCGCTGGTTTGCAACGCTCTGACATGGCCTTGTGTTTCAGTCAGTGACGGGCCTGTACTAGCGAACTTGGTGTTTATTCAGACTCTATTGTTCTTGTCTATTGATATTCTTTCTCTTTCTCATTGCCACACGTTTTGTACTTATTTATTACTCTGCAACTCCGTGGACCGCTACCAGAACCAACGGCAACCCAAGCCACTGTCCCCACAGATGCGGTTCAGAACTGGAAGCGACAATGATTATGATGAGGAGCAAATTATTGGCATAAATCAAATGCGACACCTTCTGGCTACCCATCAGTTGAACGCTGCACGTCTCAGGCAGATGAGCTGGGACCTCGGCAAAGTGTGAACGACACGTTAAATTATGGATTGGTATTCTGGATGCATGGTCTAAACGCCGAATTTGTGGACTTTCAGGGTTTGGATGAGTGTGTATACTTTGTCTTCACATTCACATATACGACTACAGACTTCTGTTGCTTACGTGGTGAGGTAGTATGCTGTAAATATCAGTAAGTAAGCATCACAATACTCACAGCACCCATGCCAGCTGGCAGTCATGATTGAATGGCTCAGAGTTGATGGAAGGTGGTCTACTTTTTACTGAGTGAACAGTTCAGGTTTGATGGTAGGAACATTACTTTGCACGGAAATTCACACGATTTCATGACCTAGGAGAAAGTCATCTTTATCGGGCTCGTTCTGCTGAACTAGCTCTTCCGAAGGGCAGATTTCTAACAACTGTCTTGAATAGCACACACTCTGGGAGTGATTTATTTTTGCTGCCTCCAGCCAGGAGTGTCGTTCAGTTCCCTCATACTATATATCAGTGCGCTTACATGCGCGACTTTGTCTGCGTTAGCAAACCAAATCAAGCTTTACGAAAAAGTGGCTGTACATATATCACAATGATTAGTGTGCATGATAGAGCAGTGTGATATTTGAGCCATAATCCAACTAAGTCTGTTAAAAGTCTCACCTCAGGAGCAGAATACGTAACCAGTGCTGATAACTCATTCATCATGTTGCTGTGCCTTTGAGATTTTAAACCGATCGCGTTCTTATAACACACGATATGTAAAGAGTAGGTGGCACTTCACCAAACCTCTCATCATTGTACTTGTTGCATGTGTGGGTATGTGCATCGTTCAAACCTGTCGATAGCTACTTGTTATTCTCGTCACAACTGGGCGTACTTCTGTCTCTTCCTATCGCTTACACTGATCAACTATTTGACCTCATAACCATAACGTTCGGTGTACATGCTCGGGGTTTCTTATTTTCACGTTCATACCGTCTATACACCATTCCTAACCTGCTGCGGGCGATTAACCTATGTTCGTATTTGTTACAATAAATGAACCACATTGTTAACTGCCTCTAGTATGCATAGGGACACTCACGTGTATCAGGTTCATATTCGTCAGACGAATGACAGCAGTGGTAGCATATCGGGAGATACCGGAATCCACCGTGAGGCTGGACCAAATGAACAAGTTTAAAGCCACGTTGCCCAATGCTCCGAACCATTCGTCCATGTTCTGATATGGCCGAAAGATCCAATAAAGGGAGAGAAACAAAGCGGAAGATGCAAACAGCGCCACCGATGGCCAGGTGAGAGTGTAGAGCATGCGGTCCGGAAGACAGCTGTGAACATGAGGGGGAGACGGTGGGCAATGTTTAAAAAATGAACACGTGGTGACGGCCCACTTAGACTCATGCTTAGCAGTATGTTTGTGTGCATATAATGGCCTCGCCAACAGAAAACTGACTCGGTATCTTTAGCTTTAATTTATTGATACAACAGAGAGAGGATGATTTTTGCTTGTGTGTTCCCGTGTTTGTGTTGATCGGGGACAGTTGTGTCGGGAGGTTTACAGGTGTACGGAAAATAAAATAAAACCAAATAAGGAGAAACTTCAATGATGCTGCTGGCAGACGACAACTTCAGCAATAGTTGATATAGGGGGTTGTTTACGAACAACTGCACCCGATATAAGTCCTAAGCAATACTAGTTCGTCCAGCTGCCTTATACAGTTTGCCTTAAGTAAGTGGATGTCATATCTGTTTGTGTTGATTGATTCTCCACTAATCGTGAATGTTTTAGCTATAACCAAAACGTAGCTAAATGGTTACTTAATTTGAACCTATCAGTTTGGTGGAAGGACAAAAAGCCGGATGGTTTTTGATCAACATTCGTCATTCTTGGGGCCACAGTGTGTAATAGGTATGGATATATCACAAAACTAGACAAGTAAATTGAGATTTTATAAATGGTCGTTTACTATTAAAACGGCGAGTAGTATTCAAATTTCAAACAATTACTCACTTGATGTAGTCATAGTCACTTAAATCCGAAAGGTAGAGCGTCGTACATGCAACTCCACTCAGAACTGTGAACAGACAAGATTCATTGGAATAAATAGGACAAAAATGTGATTCGCCAAATGGATTTCACTGACAGTCAAGTAAATGACTGATTATTAAATAAATAATTGAACAAATGACTGAAGAGCTCATTTACTCACCATAGATCACGAGGCAAGTTTTGAGTAGAAGTTGCTGTGGAGTTAGAGTCCGGGATACTACAAGCACGATCACACTGTGTATTAGGCTAAACACGCCAACCAGTAGATTGATAACGTGTTGCATGGCGCCCGGGAGCTTGAAGGTGATTGGGAAGCCGAAACAGACGTACTGGGTTAGAGGTTAACGGCATTACAAAAGTAGAAGACATGCGGGACAGATAAAAACGTTATGCCTTGGTTGAGATATCCGTAATAAACCAGATAATCTTAATCTCTAATCTTAACCTCAATTTCAAAGGAATATCTTGTGGACACAATGGTGATTTTACCAAAGGACTGGACTACTTGTAGGAATATTCAGACCAATTTCCAAGCGGTAGGCTACTTATTGGTAACCCAACTGTAATACACAACCCGTGAAGGTTGAAACAAACCAACCTGTCAGCAAGCCAAATGATGTGTGACGATATACCAATGGAGAGAGGTACCAATAGATCCGAACAAACAAGCATTGTTTGGGTAAATTAAGTGATGAAGTTGACGACCAGAGAGGTGTAGCGAACTACTGAGAAGTACCCTTCTTTTTTCTCTCTCTTCCTATGCACGGTTTCTTTTTTGCCTCATCGTGGTGATGTGGCAGTTATGCATCAATGTGAACCACTGATGTAATGCTGTTTACGATGATAATACGGATGGTGATGACTGCCACTGATCAGTTGGTTGAACGACGTCCGTGACTTCATTTCTTTCTTTCTTTTCTCTTCCGTTTTCCTGTACAGTGTTTGTTCTTCGAAATTCATGGTTGTGTGGCAGTTAGGTGTCAGTGTGAACCACTGATGTATTGCTGTCTATGATGATGATGATGATTTTGCACTTTTGTCGCAGAATCTTACTATGGATTGTTACGGCAGACTGCACGATTGATCAAAATGGTCTTCAGCATATATACACTTAGGGCCAACAAAAGTCTTTTTCAACGAGCTTAGTCTGGTCCGTTATCATAGCATGATTACACAATTTCAGATAGGTCTGTGATATGTGCGATAGAAACCAACTAACATTTCAGTCTCAACCGGAATCGCGTGTAAATAACCAATAACCAAATGTGTGTGGTGTCCGTAGTCGATCATATAAATGTGAGTTGGTGATGTTGAGAAAAGGCACTTTTCCCAAGAATCCAGCTTATTTTTCAGGAAAAATGGATTTTTCACTTTTAGGAGTTTGAATGTCCACAAACACTCTCAAAATTCAAGCTTCGTGCTTGCCTCTGTTTGGCCCATCGAGTGGTTCGGGTTCAAGGTCTTTTTCCTTACCCGTTGGGGGTCTTAGGTTATGAGAGTTGGGATCCGATACTTGTGCTCTGCTTTCTGTGCCGTTTTGTGATAGCGTTGCATTTAGTTCATGATCGAGATACTGCCCGCGGTCTTTGTGTTTGTTTTTGCCTTTCTATCTCAAGGAGGATCGTAACAGACCAACAACTTAAGGTTAAAATGTGGTTCAAGTATAATCAGTAATGTCCTGAACATAACCATTCTCACGAAAGTGATCGTTCAAGGAATCCATCTGACAGAGAATGGAGAGAAATACGATTATGACTAATTATGATTGCCGCCTTATCTAAACATGTAAAGTGAAATTTAGAAGGTAATTTCTGAACAAACGCTTCAATTGTTCAGTCTGAATTATGGTCATACTCCTAATTCAGCTGTCGGAATGGCACATTACAAAATGCCATCTGCTGAGCTAACGGGATTAGAGACAGACTATGCAAAATTTCGCCACTATGTGCATTCGTTACCATACTGTTCAGACCAAGCTATTTACGAAGGATTTCCTTGATGAATAAATAACTTCAATTTTCGAAGTCTAAAAACGGTGGTCCATCATCATATCTTATTATGTAATCCCGTCTGCCTTGATTCTATCCCCTCATTGCTTGACACCTGACTCAAATGTCTTAGTAGAGTACCAGTGTGAACTGGGACTGCTAACAGGTCGTTGTAGTTCATGCCTGGGTAGACCAACCTGAAGTTCAATCGTGCGAAAGAAGGCAGATGTTTCAGAAAGTGACTGCTGAATTTGCTGAACCTCGTTTAGTACGTTTGTTGTTTTATGTTCTGGTATGTCATGAAACATTGACCTTGTTGAAGCATGTTTAGTTTGCTTATAAAAAGTTGGTCCCAAATTCGCCATTACTTCGTCTTCTGCTGTGTGCAGCGAATGATCATGATGAGTTTTGTACAATAACTGCATGTATAACTTATCGGTTTGCTTCTTTTTTTTATTTGTAACTATCATTGCTTAAGAACTAAAACTTTATTGCTGAGTATTGTTTGGTGAACTCTGTCGTCTCCATCTTCACCAGATTGTTTTAATGAGCCAATTTCTCGTTGACCAGTGGCCATTCGCGGATTCATGTTTGGTTGCGCCATTCTGAACATATTTTTTCAGTTCGATAATTTATGTATCCAGTTGATTCGCATACAATGTGTTAGAGCACTTTCAACGTAATTTTGTCAACATAATCGTATAAATGCCAATGCTTTCGACCACTTTTCCTGACGTTTGTTAGGACTTTGAAGGTGGTCCCGTTAATCTGATTGTCTGAATAGGCGTTAGAGAAATTGTCGATTACTTGTTACTGATTGGATTACCTTAAGTCTCCAGAAGGGCTTCAACAGTGACCTATTTAGACCAACCGGAAGCTCACGTACGGATCAATCCCTTTTTTCACGCCGAGCGCTGTTGCTTCATTATTCCTAGTTTTATCCGCCATTCCGCTCTCTCTGTACGCAGTTTCAGCGGCTCTACTTCCAGCTCTGTGTCTCTGTGTAGCTATGCGCCAGAAAAGTTAGCAGATGAACTTCTGGCCGTCAATTATTGAGAGTTTCCGATGGATAGAGGTCTTCTGATTACTGGGACGTAATGTTGAACAAATTATCGGGACCTGCTGCACGTTTCATCATCATCAGAACGGTCTTGATGCTGATCAGAAGGCACTGTGACTCGGGCCATTGCTCACCTCAACAGTGACTTAGAATATCCTAGAAGAAAATCTCACTGAAATGGTCGAAAACTAATAATAAATGAAGACTAAGCGGAAAGATTAAAAGTGGTATGAATTCAGATTCGCACCCTCTGGAGTTTTGTAGTATCAAACCAGCGTGGTCGTGCGTGTACGAATGATAATTTTGTGGCAATGTGATGTTGTGCAGTGTGCATCACTGGCTTGGAAAAATCTGACAATTGTCCCATTTGACAGGAATCTTTTAGAAGTTATTGAAATTTACCGGAACTTCCCGGAATGGTAAGGCGTGGTGAAAATCTACTCGATACATCGCTTACCAAAACAGCAACACAATTAACGATCTAGTAAGCAACTAATCTAAATGTCGTGTTGAGGCACCACATCAGGATTGGACGAACAATCTCAGTGTTACATCTTCCGTTATTCGCCAAGTTCTTTGTTCTGCATTGCACCAATCAGCTTAAAGTTTGTGACTCCACATATGCCATTAAAATCAGCCAATGACAGGCTCTGAGTTCACTAATACTGATGTACGTCTAGAAATACGGGTCCTTGTTTCATGGATAACAGTTGCTTACTACAACCAGTCCAAGGTCTTCTTTTTATCACTAACGTGAGAGACTTCAACTCGAGTACGATTTCTAGGGTTACTCGAAGTCCCTAATTTCGAGTGGTACAGGAGTATATCAAACAAGTTGGCTATAGCGTCGACTATATGAACGAAACTGTAATTAGCACTGTCAAACAGTCTACGCTTTTGACGTCAGCTAACAGTCCAATTTGATGAAACAATTGCCACTAAACGTTTTGGGTGTAAGGGGGAATATTTGTTACATTAACTCTACTTTGGTGGTGTATGTGGGTTTTTTCATACCTGGACAGGACACTCCGTAAGCGACTACAATAATGAGTAATAGGGGATTTCGATTTTCACAAAGATTGAATATCACTCACAAGTGATCACAGCTGTCGTATTCCCATAGACTTTCCAGTCGGCTCCTTTCGAACAGCAGAGGCACTATACTCGAGTTTCGCTCTCATTAGAGCTCGTCAGTACTGCATATCCTTGCCACAGCCGCCACTAGAACTCCGACCACACTTTCATAAGGCAGCCATGTTTACCACTGTGCCATTGACCTCACATTAGGTATGACCGAATCATATGTGGAATCTCGACCACTTCCACTTGTGAGTAGTGATCAGTGTTAAACCGCTTCTAACGGTTTAAGGTAATTTACTCGGCAACGTGTATTCGACAATTCCAATAACGCTTATTCAGAAGGTCGGGTTAACGAGACCATCTTCCAAGTCCAAAAACGTCAGAATAGACGATCGAAAGGATCGGAATTTATACGGCACTGTTTAGTAGAATTACAGTAATGGTACTATCTCATCTTGAATGTGAATCAACCGAATGTACAAGTTATCCAGCAAACGAGTTCAAAATGGAGCAACTAAGCAAGTGTTCATAAACAGCCACCAGTCAACGAGAAGCTACCTCATTAAAACAGTCGGGTACAGATGAAGATGAGAACGTGTCAAACAACACCAAGAAGGAGGTTTTGACAAATAGACTGTTTGTTATAAAAAGACGAAAGTAAACTTTTTATGTGCAGTTGTGGTACGAAATTCATCATCATTGTTCACTGCACACAGCAATGACAAATAAAGGCAAATTAAGGATCGATTTTCTACAAGCAAACCAAACCTACCTCGACGGATTCATCGCTCCGTATCATACCAAACAAAAGAAGACGAACGTACCAGACGAACTACAACAGATCCAGTAATCGCATTGAATGTAAAACTAGGTAGTCACAGCCGTCCCCTATTCGTCATGTTATTTGTCCACTAGAGGATCAGTCATGTTACTGGTAGTGCTGACGCATTAACAGCAGACTTACACTAATGATAGCATACAAAACAATCCCTTTTTATAAACTT
>LUCH01005427.1:25320-39060 GCA_013368495.1 Paragonimus heterotremus | reverse complement strand
AGGTGGGACACTTTGCCCGCCACTGCCCTAACAGACGTTTTCCTTCTTGTCTTCTGGTGGTAACAGGTTGTCATCGAGGCATTCCACGGGTAAAAGTTCTGATCGAGGGGGAACAAAGGATTGCGGCAGTAGGTACGGCGTCGGGGACTTCAGTTACAAGCAAAGTGCGAGAATTTACCGTTAAGCCCGGTAGCTGGAGGGTCGTCGCGGTCGGAGGGACGGCGGAGGATTCAAAATGTCAAAATTCAGATAGGTGACGCCGGACTACGCCACACAATGTTAATAATTGACAACTTGGAATCAACGACAAATAGATGCCGCCGTGTAGACTGAAGGCAAACATTGACCTGGAGGAGGGCGAGCTGCAAGTCGATAGTGATGTGAAATCCTATCACGAGGTAGTGGGCAGGGTTGCTTCGAAATCACTACCAGAATGCACTTCTCCAGCCATCAAACAGTGTGTTTGTGAATCCGCTCAAATATTCACTAATATGGATTACCAGACAGATTTTGTACATAAGTGGAACATTCGATAGACCTGCAATCAGGCGCGGAATGCAGACCAGCATGCCGGAAGATACCATTCAAATTGATTCCAGAGGTGGAGAAGTAGGTAAATGAAATGTTGAAGAAGAGAATAACCCAACGAACAAGCAGCCTATTTTCGTCACCTCTGCTGTTGACTAGAAAATCGGATAAAACCTACCGATTACGTGTCAGTTTCAGAACCGAGTGACAATCACAAACACGCTCACGATGCCCCAAATGGAAGATGTGTTCACATATCTGCACGGAGCCAAAATATCCCTCCTAGACCTGCGTTCTAGTCCTTGGCAGTTACCAATGACACAGAAGGATAGAACAAAAACCACCTTTTATGGGAACGGACAGCAATGGGAATTCCTTAGGATACCGTCCGACTTGCACAATGCTCCAACTACCTTCATACGTCTCTTGCTTCGCATTCTGGATGGTCAGGTAGGAGTAACCGTAATTAGGACATCTTTATGTTCTCCAATACGGTGTCGGAATTTACGGAAAAACTGCGAGCAGTGTTATGGTGAATCGACACAGCCGGCCTAAAATTCAGTGGTAATAAATGCCAACTGGACCGCAGTTCAGTTGTTTACTTGAGACAGTTGGTGACGAAAGAACCCAACCACTGCCAGAAAAGTCGACGGCCATCAAGAATAACCGAACACGAAAACCGAAACAGCACCTGAGGTCTGTTCTCGAAATGATTGGTTACGATTCAAGATTTATGCCGTCGTTCTTCCAGAAAATATATCCACTCTTCCAAATGCTGAGGAAGGAGAAATTTGATTGGACTGAAGACTTTGAGGAGGCAGTCAACCAACTCAAGCAGGAAGCCGTCAGCATTTGACGATGTCTGACAATCCATTCACTCTGTCAGTGGATGCACGTGATATCGAAATCGGAGTAGTTCTTCCACAACCCTCGGTGATGACTGAGTACGCCAGTCGAGTACTGACGGAAGCAAAGAGAACGTACTGTACCATATAGAAAGAATGCCTAGCTATCGTTTGGGTGCTAGAGAATTGGAAGACCTACCTGATAGCGACACTCTTCAATGTTGAGACTGACCACAAACTGCTGATCTGGCTGAAGACGGCGAAGGATCCACACGGACGACTGGCGCGCTGGACACTTCGACTACAAGTCCGAGGTAGTCACGTATGATTTCATACTCAGTACTAAAAGGTCTTACGATTTCAGGGTATTCACTCACTTCACTGGAACACCTTTGAGATAGTGACAACCCCAAAGAGCATGTTTGGCAGCCGAACGCAAGACAGCCCTCGAGTCCAAAAATGCGATCGTTGACCTAGGAAAAAAAGAGTGCAGATCCTCCGGTTTTCGTTTCAACTTATGATCAATACGCTTACAGTCTAATCGACAACCTGCTCATTATCATGTTTGGCTCCTTTAGCGTTTCAGACAGTGCTGCATTATGAGATCGGGGTATGGTAAAGACAAGGTTAAAAATACCTTTGTGGTTACCGCGTGATATCTCGGTACCCTTTTGAAAGCGCGAATGGTTGTTAATGAGCCTTAATCACGGGATACCTTTCCATTCTCTCATATGGGTTACATCCGCCCCCCTTTAGTGACCATTTATTACACCTGTTGATCAGCTGTCCTTATGCACACTCTGATCTTCAAAAGGTCGCTTTTCTGTCATCACATAGCCCAAATTGACAAATACTACTCTAGGTTTGGATATGTAGACCTCCATTTCATTTCCTTGTTTATTTTTTCCAAACCTTCCAGTAAATTGCTGTTTCATTTTCCCTTCAAATATTGTTTATCTGTAGCGGATTACCGAAGCCATGACCCAGTCAACCTATCATGGTTACCGCTAAACCTGGTTGCCCCTTGAACATTTTGTGAAACCCTCGTGACAAGTTGTTCTTCAACTATCCGTTAAACCGTTGTGATGCATAACATGCAGACGTTATCTAGTAGTACACACAGAGCGTGGAAAAATGCAATTTTTCGCAGATACTTCAGTTTGACTGTGAATATGTTGAAGGGACGGAAAGCCATGCTGGCTAGTGGCGTAAGTGGATGTTCACTGCGCTCATTTAGTGTCATGGCCTGACTAACTGAAGACCCCACATCGACTTGCATGCGTCGATGCTTCCGTACCGTATGTGCACACACCCCTTCTGACTATGCAGCTTTTGTCTTTCTGTATTCTATCTTAATCAGCCACACATTGAATGTCACGTAGATTTGACCGATGGAGATAGATTCAGCCATCTGACGCACTATCTGCCAAATTTTAAGGTTCAAAACTATACTAGATTTTTAGAGAACATATAAACCGAGTTACTGTACAATTAAATTAAACGACGTAGAATTCTTTTTAAATATGAGGCGATTAGCAATTACAGCAATGAACTGTCTGCCTTTCATAAGTAGACGGCGAGGCAGATCCACTGCTGAGCATCATGCTTACGGGCTGATTGAGACAAAGGAACATGAAACGCTTACTCAACACGTCTGTGGAGAAGAAAAGAATATATGTAACATGGCTAATAGAAAAAATAAACCATGAAAATAAGCTGTTAGACCAGCCCGGCACAAACAACAGCGGATCTCGACACACCAAAAGTTACAATCGACTTCAGGATTTCGGATATCAATCAAACGTGAGCCTCATGGAAGTGAAATCTTATTTTGCCTCAGGTAGAAAAATGGTCTGAGTGTGGTACCTAAAACTGTTCGATCTTCTTTTTTGCATTAACTCCATCTCCTAACAAATCAACAGAATGAGAAGGTACATGATCCTCATAGAGTTTGCGAGGAATAACGAGGTAAAATGGGCTTTGGGAGCTAATTGGACTCTTTTTGGAACCACCCCACCTTTAATACTTTGGAGAGGGGGTTCTCTCTGTCTTTAAAGCTGCAGCCCGTCTGCTAACGCATTTGAAATGTAGCATCTAACCATTAGTCAATTATTTCGCCTTTACGAGTATTGTTTACTCACCCGTGCTTCACTTGCTTGCTGGCCCGCTCATTCTAGCTATTTCTTAGGTTAATTGGAGTGACCACTTGTACGAACACGTGTCTGCCCGAATCTATTGGTTCAACTGGCCTGACACAACTTCTGGTCTACGGAGCACAACAGTCGCACATTGAAATGTTACACCAAACGTGACTCACGGCCACTCATCTTGAACTTGACCAACACACCGATTCCAGGCACATGGCTGCTTCGAAGATTCACCAGCAATTCGGTTGTCTGCACCACATTACGGAGCCAGGCAGGCAATTTTTGCTTATCCAGCGAAAGAACGGACTGTCGAGTGTGTGCTCACATGGCGTGTATAAAATGCTGTGGACGGTTCAGTCAACCAAGCCACGACGCAAAGTGAACGCAGTGCACAACCACCTGCCCTCCTATCTAGCACTGCTGTTCTTTCCCCTGCCAAATTTCCCGTCAAACTGTACATTGCTATCGGTTACTGTGTACGAAGTTAGGTCTACCCGACATTTATACGGGTTGGCCGTTTTGTTCTTTGTAGAGAGACTTTTGCCTTTTACCGATAAATCTACCAAGCCCACTTTACTTCAGTCGCATAGTATCAACCCGTGCTACTTATCTCTCTCTGCGTGTTCCACGACAAACCGTCTTAGGGCCTCATCAAAGACAACACACTGCCTTCTATATGGCTTGCTGTCGTCTCTTCCGGAGGTCTAAAATAAATTCGGTCACTGGCCCCTTAACTATGCCATGATTTGTCCTCTCATTTTTCTTCTTCAATCATGTTATTGCTGAACACGTAAGGTTCTGGTTTCCTTTGCACTTATATCTGTGTATATACTCTAGCATATTTCAAAGTTAATATTTGTCCTATACGGACAGTTGGTTTCATTGGAAACGTGATTTTTCTTCCTCAAATTGTCCCTATTCTGAACTGTCGTGTATGCTTCATTTTACTGTTTCACTTCTTCTCCACTTTGCACTGCAGTCGGTTATGTGGATATCGAGGTCACTTACGATTAATCGCCAATTTGTTAACGGCGGTTGTTGGGCCTGCGGCAGAGTCCGATACACAAGATTCCACTTCGTCGTTGACTGAATGTTTGGGACCGATAACTGATGAAAGACTGGATACGGTTGCGACGAATGGTGCCACGAACGAGTGCGATTGGGTGCCTGAATTGTGTTCCTATCTACGAGCTGGTGAGTACTGGGTTGATATTGCTGATACTGTTAATCTCTGTATGGATTGTTCAGTTGTTTCTTCAGGTTGATGCATACTGTTACAAAATTATATATAGTGAATCGAAAAATATTAACTAGCGATAGTTTGGTTGTACGAATGAGTTAATACAGAGGTAAGTGTTTATCCGTGGTTCTGTTTTCATCAGTGTTTGTGGTGAGGTACTCAATATACAGTAAACATGCCCGACTATTCATTTTCTGTCCAAATTCACTATATATATGGATAATTTTCAAGGCGATCATTGTTATGATAGAGAGATACAAGTTAGGTTTATGAATTCCGCAAATCACTTTCCCACAGGAAACATGACTTCACTTGATAAGTTGTTTTTGGCTTTTACATGGAGAGTGGAACTGGGTTATGGTAGTTCGCAAGTCTAAACTCAGCCTTTTCTGAGCTCGCAGGATCAGTTTGTTCAAACAATTGTTGATGGTTTACCCTTTTTCTCAGAAATCACAAAATGCATATGTCACCTTCATGGAAAGAATCATCCGGATGTGTTGATTCTAGTTCAGTGTTGAGCTGAACCGAGCTATTTTTGCGAACCCATTCGTGCATACGTCTGGTCATACGACCAAAATAACTGGTTTCACAGCAATAAACGATAGAATGTTCACTTGTAATTCATCGGTTGTAATCGTCCCACCGACTCCCAAATCCTCATGTACGTGTTTGGGAATTTGAGTTCGGTTTATCCCATACTATGCTGGCTAAGCTTGGATAGCCTGACATAATTCGCTATATTTTTGCATGGTACAGAAATTAGCGGGTTGCGTAATGCCTTACTTACGTTCGAGTGGTTGTTGATTCTGTAGTGTGGATGTAACTAACAACTATTACGGTACCTAGACAGAATTCTCATATGTATACAATACTTGTCTGTGATTTTATGCACTAGACAAGCGTGCATTCGTTTGACAACATCTGCCATCACATCGACGCGTTTACGTGCGTGCACGTATGTATCCGAACCGCAATTTATTATACATTGTTTGCCATGAATACCTTCTTCACATACTGATATTGTTCACTCGTTCATTCTGAGCTTGCAGTTTCGTTCAGTTTGTTTTGTTTACCAGTTTGTACCAATCCTTGCCTGTCTGTCAATTTTTTTCTTTCAGTGGCATATCCTGTACGATTTTCTGCTTCACGTTCAACTTCTTTGTTCCTGATAGCTTCAAAGCTTTGGTCATTCAGTGTGTCGATTTACCCACTCGAAACTGACGACTGATTGACGTTTCAATTTTAACACTTCATGATGTACATATATAGTTGGTTAATGTATTCACTGTATCCTCGGGGACGTATAGTTTGTCTCACGTCGTTTACTGCGCTGTAGCTATTGTTATAGTTCAGCTGTAGATCAAACTGGCGGACTGAGATTCGATGAATTCCTATCCAACAGTAACCCGTAACTCTCAATACGTGTGCGTATGAGAGCCAGACGTTATGATTGAAATAGCTACCTGCCAAGTGTGACATGAGAGGTGGACGTTTTGACTGCTTGCTATACTCCAGTAGGCAATGGGCTGTTTTGTAGCAAGCGGTATGTCTGTCGTTTTATCGAATGAACCGGTGGTCGACATT
The DNA here is from genome assembly GCA_013368495.1 of Paragonimus heterotremus. NCBI lineage: Eukaryota > Metazoa > Platyhelminthes > Trematoda > Plagiorchiida > Troglotrematidae > Paragonimus > Paragonimus heterotremus. The sequence goes on along the minus strand of LUCH01005427.1, from coordinate 32,716 downwards.
CGTTAACCTTGTATCACTGGTCTCACATTTTCATCTGTGTTTAACGTTCGTTCATAGATTAAATTGTCAGTATTAGACCACTTTTTTCGTGTATTTTGTGTCCAGTTTTGTCACATGGTGTGTGTGTTTGTTTATAGTTTGGCACTACACAGCCAGAGAATTTGAGTTTTTTCTTATTGTATCCGTTTGTACCCAGACGTGCACTTTTAAACTTTTACACAACAAGCGCGGTGTTGGCTTGCCCCGCTGCGATTGCGAGTTGTGAAAATCGGTTTTGTCTAAGCGGCACCTCGCTAGTCAACCCTCTTGTAACACATTCAAGTAAATGCACACCTGGTCTTGGCTTTCGAACCTCGTGTGTGTTTGTTTGTTTTCGTTCCAATTTTGTACTAGCCTACTATCTGGTTTGCCAATATTGGTTGGCAGGGTCACAAAAACCTTCATTTATACCTTCTGGTCTTATTCGTTCTGCTTTCCGATAGATTCGGGGTGTGACTAAACACTAGCAAGTGGTGCGCCGTAAGCTACTTGTGATGACAGTTCTGCACAGTTTTCCTCTGGCCTCGATGCCTGTGATAGAGTAGTTCGTAAACGGATACCACTAGTCGTGTTTGTCGCAATCGGATACTTGACCACATTTGATCGTGACACATATTACAGGTGTTAGATAATTTCACATTTCATCATCCGCCACATATTGTTGTATAACCTCATGACTGATTTCTATATTATTTAGGTTACATTAGTAATTCGCCTTATGCATCTCATTAGCCTGCGGTGTTTTTGTTTGCAGTTGTGTATTTTGCAGCGTTCAATCGCCCTAAAGAGTGCCTGTTTGACATTGGAATTATTAGGCAGTTTTTCAACGTTACCAATTGAATATCATTCTTATTTCGCAGACTTACTTACTCACCAACTCACTCACTAAATTACTATTGTCATTGGCTTCGCTTTGTGCGCATTCTTTTCGTCCATACTTCGGGGTCCCATCACTCCATTAAAACATTCTCAGTAAGGTATAGTTTCCTCATCGTACATAGTTCAGTTTGTTCTTCCAATTTTTTTGTTAACTGGTGTATTGAATCGTAGGTTTGTATCACTTATTTTCATAACTGATTTCCCGGTTAATATCTAATGCACTTCTCACCCTAACCGGCTAAACGCAGCCGGTATCAGTGCTCGATTAATTTAGTCAAGCAGAAAACGTCGCGGAAGGTGAAAAGAAATAATCACAGAACGCAAAGTAATGTACTAGTGAGGTAAAAAAACTAACCTTACGAACGCAGCACCTTGCAACATCAGCTTCGTTGACTGTGATTTTTCGTTATATTTCAAATTGTTACCAAACCCAGATGCTCGTTGAGCTTTTGGCTCAACCGTAGAATCAGGAACGCTGAAACATGCATTGACATGAAGGCTTTCTTATCACGAACCCCGGCCATGCACTGGCCGCAAGATTGTCACTTCCAGCCTCACCCAGCACAGAACCTCATACATTAAATGATGGGTTTGTCCGAGCGAAGGAGGCTTGTGAAAGGAAACTGTTGCAGTTGGTTGTCGGCAGAGTATCCCCCTCGAAGACACGCTCATAAACCTCATTATCGTTAACGCGTTGCTCCCACTACATGCGGCTAACGCCCCCCCTCTCACAGGGCTGATACAAATCACAAATTAAACGGACGTTTCGACTATCTTGATTAATTTATGCTTTATACACTTCCGCCTTCAAGGTCAGAGGAACAGACCCGCTACGTTCACAAATGGAAGCTGTTTAGTTACTCATTGACTTGTCCAATGTTGATTATATTCAATACGGTACTTGCGACTAATCTACAGCCAACCTATTTTTCGACCAGTCCTTGCCACTATTCACAACCCCGGCCCACACTGCTCAAAGCAAACACGAAATACGTGGTTCGTGCCATGGGCAACTAACCTATGGGACTGGTGTTACTATTGATGTTGCAATACGTTCGTGTCTAATGTGATTCGTGTAGTCATTAGGGACCGTGTTCTCAGTTTCCTTTAGCCGGTTCTGAGTATTTTGGTTCCAGCAGCAACTAATTAACGAGACTGGATCCTGACTAGCTTTGACGGTTCGTGGCCTATCGGGCCAAACTGGATGATGTGGTGATCATACCGACACAATCATTCACGTCAAGCAGATCAGTAGGTAGAGGTCGAATGAATCACAGTCTCCTCGTCCCCCAGATTAGGGTTTGAAATAAGAATGACATTTTCCCTGCTACCTTTCAATGTGGGCTTTGTTTGAGAACCCACATCATCAGACGTTTGTCAAAACAGCATTGCCTGATTTATCGTAACAGCAGACAAAGACGACAAAAGTGATAACGCCTTTGCTCTGAATGATTTTAAGAATATCCGTGGGCGTCAAACCTTCAGAAATTGTTTCATTGTGTCTGCTTATGCTCCTGCTGATTACAGTGACGTCTGTGTTAAAGATGCCCTTTACTCCTGATCTGACCAACCTCTTTAGGTCGAAACATGTGTGGTATATTCGTTCCTTAAAGTAAGTATACCTGACGACGTGAGCCAATGAAAGCCTAGAGTTTGGTGATGACGTCTTATTTTCGCGTATAGTTCGGTTTTTTATTTGAAAGGTATAGGCACAATATTAAATGCTCATGTATAGAGATAGTTACTTTTCAAGTTGAAAATCATTCACATCTGATCACATTCTTTGCATTCAAGTGGACTTTCCAGTCAGCCTCTTTCCAAAAAAAGAAGCATTAGACTCGAGTTTTGCTGTCATTAGAGCTCGTCAGTAATGCATATTTTTGCCACGGCCGGGACTAGAACTCTGACCAGACTTGTATGATGCAGTTGTGTTGATCACTGCTCCAGTGACCGTACATTATACACGACCGAATTATCATATCTGAATGCTCAGTCGTCTGGATAGGGAACACAGTAACTGTTGTTAACTCCAATCGACAACTCTGCGATTAAGATGTCCGAAACAAATCGAAATCTCCGGTCTCACTAAACTTGCTAGGCAATATTTCAAGTTGTTGATAAGTAGTCCTGGGATGTTCAACTTGAAACTAACCAAACCCTCCACTGCTCAGTTATTCTGATTTGTTAGGTTGCCTCTCCTTCCCTTCGTTTTTCTTGGTCATAACTTGATGTTTTTAATCATGATTATATGGCATGACAGTTAAGTATTCGCGCGAACCACTGATGAATTTCGATTCTCGATGTTGACGATGATTATGTTAATGGTGGTGTTGATGGTATAACACAGCCGGTCGCTAAGTTCTGGTAAACGTGAATAGCAGACAACGTTAGATTAATTATTCCATGCTGAGTTCAGAACAGAAGTAGGATATGCACGCAAGTCTTTGTCCACGGTCACTAACCATTCCATCTAGTGCTTTTACTCGGCCTAAAAGTTCATCAAACTGACTCCATTTCCATTGTCCGCGCTATTCAGAGTGACTGAAATCTGCGTTTCCATCTGACAACCTGTTTCAGATGTGCCTTCCGATACATGGAACTCTTGGTGCGAGTTTGTCGCGGGTCCTTTGGCGCAGGCTAACCAACTGTCCCGTATCAACTACGTAAGTAACTCTTTATTTAACTTCGTTGGTCCTTGACTGCGTGGTTATAGTTTTGATTCAGAAAGCGTTATTGAAATTGCGCACATCTATACAGATGCGTCCTGAACTGAATATTTCTCATAGCGCGATTTTTAAACCAGTTTTGCGCTGTGGACGTACAAGACTCCTGTTAAGTTTCGCCAGTAAGTACTTGCCGCATGCTGAGGTTAACGATGGCAAAAACAGAATTCAGCTTTACTCCTTGTTTCTTCGGGTTTTTTTCGGTGGTTCCTCGATAAGGACGACGGACGTCTAAATGGCTGGGTGGAATGGTAGTACGTCTCCTTGTGCGGAATCTGTTACACTTTTTATACATGTGTTGCGTAAGTGGACAGAATTGCTATATTGCAAATCACGGCGTTGTCATCACGCAGCTAGAAGTCTCGATAAGGACTTTATATCGGGGCTCGCGACTGTTTGGTTGAGTGGACCCCGTGAAACGACGTGGACTGCAGTTAGTTATGACTGTGCTATGTTTCAGACTGACACTCGGCAGTCACTGTTGGCAATGTTGTATTAGGACCCTGTTCAATGTTGTTCGAAGTTCGAGCTCGAACCTCAGCATTTCGAGGTAATTGCACATCACAGACAGATATTAGACATTTGAACTAATCATCCGTCGTTGTCCGCAGCCTCAACTTTTCACATTCTCGATTCACAGCACCCGCGTAAGCGGCAAAATCATCGCGGTGACTTTTCACATATTTGAGACATTGGTTCTGGTTGTTGAACGAAGATAACAGCCCCCCCCCCACGGGAATATTCGTCCACGTCTTTATTGTTTCGCTGGACACGATATCTAGATATGGGATAAAATAAGTGTGCCTCGAGTGTTCTTTCTTGCCGAGTTTTCGGAGCAGTAGTTACTTCTTTCTCACATCATCCATGTCATCTTGCTCTACTCGGAAGACACCGTTCAATATCACTAGCATCGAAGTTTTCCTCTTCTCTGTACTCCGAACACTGTACACTCTCGCAGCTAAGTAAATTATTAATGCATCCAAGTTTGCTTCCAGAGTTTTAACCTGTACGTCTTGTGATCCAGGCGTCAGGAACCACTCTTCTGCAGTGTCATCCATCGACGTGAAAGTGATCATAGAACTTTTTTTAAAATCCTATTCGTTTTGGTGAATTTCCAAGGCAGTTACCCTGGATATCTTTCTCTAAAAGCAGAGTGAATTCATAACGGTCTTAACAAATTTGTTGCTACTTCTTACCATGAGAGTAAGATACAACAGCGTTTTGCATTACTTTTTTATGTATGTCCTGCTATTTCCTAGTCTCATTTGTTTATCGACTTTCTAGAGAACAATTAGGACGATTCACTTCCCCATGCTTTCATGCTAGCCCTACGGTTTCTAGTTTTAATCGGTGTAGGTCTTTATAAGCCTGTAGCAAACAGCCAAGAACAATGCTTGCTTAGGATTTCTTATGGTGCTCCGTCTTTTTATGTGACTAACCTATGTGATCACGCATTGATCGTCTCTCTCTCTCTCTCATGTGTTCACGCTTGTTTTCTTCTAGAACGAGTTCCCGAATTCATACAAGCCGAGTCCTTTGGTCATTTCATCAGCATTGCAAACCGTGAGTCATTACTTTATCGTTTTTCGTTTAAGTTTGCTGGTTAAATAGGATATTTGATTACTTTGCGCCATTTTTGATTATCCGAGACCTCATAGAGGCCCATTGAGCGATGGTATCATGAGACACAGGTTGCAAATCTCAGTCGCTTGAGGAGAACCAAAATTCATAAAACTGAGTGATCATGCCTCTTCACAGCAGTCTTGTAACATAGTAACACTACTGTCATATAGACAACGGATTATTAAGAGAAAACCTACAGGAGCCAAGTTTTTTGTGTATGCAGCCGTTATTTGAATTGTTCTCTCGCAGTAATCTGCACCGTAGAGAAGAAAGGCAGTTGCTAGTTAGAAATCTGTTCATCTGAAACCAACTGATTTTACTGTACGGCTCGCAGGTTCAAACACTTTTTTACAGACACTAAACGTACTCCTTTTTCATTCGCAGTGCGTCGCATTCACCATTGTACTGTAAATGGACTTTGTTATGTCGTGTCCAACTCAGTTCCCTTCCAGCCAGAATTGCGTAACGAGTTTTAATGTAGTATCGAAACCGACTCAAAAGTGGATTACAACTATTAGCTGTATCATAAATCAATGACGTAACGATATTAAAGTCTCATTTGAATGATTCCGAGACTTGAGTTGTGAGCGATCGGCTGAACCGTACAAGCAAAACAGCTGTTTGAGAATGGAATATTCAGAATTTGTGGAAATATATCTATTGGACGGTTTTTTCTTGTCATAAGCGGAATTATCACGGTGCAACATACATTGTTTTGCAAAATTCAAATAGAGCTTGCTCCGAAGTTCTTTTTATTTAGCTTCTTTGACCTCGTGAGCGTCCTCCTTGCAGTTTTGTTAGAATAGTTACCTCACTTTTTGTGGTTCGCTTACGTTGTCTGTGTGATTTTCTGAGTGTAACGTTTTTTTTTACCGATCTCAGGTAGTGCGACGTAATATATTCTTATTTCCATGTATACGTTATGGCGAACAAGCTGATTGTCAGTTGTTCATTATCTTTCTGAATGTGGGCCTCATATTTATATGGAAGTTCTCCATTGGGATCATTGTTCCACTTAGTCGAACGAGAGTTGATTTATGCGGTCAAGTAAATCAATGCCATGTGGTAATTAGGATGTAACTTTAAGACTGGTTAAAAAAGAGGATGGACGACGGCGGTTCCAAAACCTGTGTGTGACACTGATAACACGTATCAATAGTATACTATGTGGGCGGATTTCGATGGCGTTGAATTTGTACAATTTACTGCTTTCAGCTGAAACGTCCTTACCCTTTAGCCTGAGCACAACGCACCGATCACATGGGCGATGAAAATAGGATTGATCATGTTGGCTATTATTGTGTTACTTATCAGTAACGTAATATTGTGCAGTCGATTGCCTAGACCATTCTGCTAAGTACTAGGGGATGCGCCTCGAACCCTCAAAGTGTTTCTGCAAGATTGCTGTAATTACGTAGATTTAATGTTAGATAATGAAGTTGTGGAAGTTTTTGACCAGTTTGTATACCTGGGAAGCTGCATCAGCGGCGTCGGCAGAGGTGCAGGGAATGAAATAGAAGCGCGTATCTTCAAGGCTAGAGCGGTGTTCGTTAATCTGAGGCACCTGTGGTGACAAAGAGGTATCTCTCTGAAGCTTAAGGATCGCGTATATCAGACAGTAGTGGGGGCTGTATTACTTTACGGCAGCGAAACCTGGCGGCTCAGGGTGGAGAAAGTGAACTGTCTTCAGATATTTGACCACCGGAGTCTGTGTTCAATCGCTCGTATCGGATGACACTAGCGAGTGAGCAACGATGAGGTTAGGAAGCGGGTGTTTGGCACCGATTGTCAAACGAGTTCTTTGGTTCAGTCACTACATTTGCACAGACTTAAGTGATTAGGTCATGTACTAAGGATGCCAGCTAGTCGTTTGCCACACCGAGAACTTTTTGTCAACCGTGAGACCGTCAGTTAGCCCAAATCAAGTGGACTGATCGCGTGAGCAGCACGGCATTTCGGAGGCGCATATTCTGGAGCGCTCGAGATACGCGACTAGCTGTTCAACTTATCACGTTCCACAACCTGCGATGGTAAGGTGACGTACTCTGTATGCCAGATGTGCGTTTGCCGTACCTGGCATATATATATATATATATATATATATATATATATATATATATATATATATATAT
>LUCH01005427.1:0-25220 GCA_013368495.1 Paragonimus heterotremus | reverse complement strand
ATATATATATATATATATATATATATATATATATATATATATATATATATATATAGGATTCACCAACAACCTCATGAAACCGCGTGGTGTTTACGCAACAGCATGGTCACGAAAAGTGAGGACCCTGACTGCTTTTTTGAGCGAAGTGGGCGTCGCCTGCTTGGCTCTGGCCTCGTGTACTACGGATGCCAGCTAGTCTATCACACCGAGCACCCTGCTGACGCTGCGGCCGAATAGCGTAAGGTGCGAGGTGGACAGATGATGACCAGGTGTATAAAAATGAAGTTGTTCACGAAGGGTTTGGCCATTGTAGGTCGGGTTCGTCTCACAGGCTGGGAACCTCGCGACTCACAGAATCGGTAGTTGGAAAATTTAGGTAAGACGGCGGCTAATCAAACTCAGTGGCGTGAGTGTTGTTGTTTGGCCGAGGTGTCTGCGAAGTGAGTGTACTTGATGAAACAAGGCAGTGAAAATTGCAAGGAAGATGTTTTACTGATGACAACTTATATTCACTTAGAGCTTGTTTGTTTGTTCGCAAAGTGTAAGCACCTTGATGTTGTTTGTTTGAAAATAGACAAGGCTATTTTTAGTAATTAGATCCCTTCCCGTCCTTTTCTTTTTTTCTTGTCTCATTGTATACAGGGTTTGCTTTTTTCTCCTTCGTGGCTGTGTGGCAGTTAATCATCAGTGTGAACCACTGATGTATTGCTGTCTATAATAATGATGATTGTCTAAACCATTTTACCGTTGAGCCGTTTAATTTGGCTACATCATTAGACATGTACATAAACAACACCGCTCAACTTCGACCAAAACAGTGAAATTGTTAACGCCATACTAGCACACCTGGTCGATTCAACTGATCGTGAACTGTTGTTTATTCCACAGACAATTGTCTACAATATATTACGTTCTATCTTGGCTGAACCTACTCGATTTCTCCTACATTATCTACTGGTTGCTTCCAGCCTTCAAGTTGAGTTCTGCTTCCCCTATTCATTGTTCCAGTGACGTCTTGATTGCTTCATTGCACCGATTTGTCTGTTCCGATAAACGCTCCTTTCTTCTTGTTATCCCATTTATTTCCCCAAACAAATATTTGTGTCAGCACGATGTACCCATTGTAGTGATTAATAACTGAACATGGGGGTACGTTTTTATTGAGCCTTCTAAAGACGTTTGCATGTGTTAGTGTGTCTGAGAAGTGTTTTAGAAATGCCGCCTGATCCATTAACGTAGGCTCACTTTCAGCGTGAGCAATTTAGCTTACTCTCATTCTTCGGCAAACTGTTTCCCAGAATTAGTATATCCCGTCATAGGTAAGTTAACTAGATTAGGCTTGTGTATAGGGAGCTGTTTGATTAGATCATTCACGCAATTTCGAATCGATTAATTGCTTGACTGTACGGCGTTGAATCGGTAACTTTAGTTTTTATTTGTTTACAGTCAAGTGAACAAAAAATGAAAGTTCATTATTAAGTTTGCCTTCCCTTGCTTGGTTTGTTTGTCTAGTCCTACATTAACTATTGCACACGGCCGCTTACTTCCGAGTTTCCTGAACGATTTGGCTATGCTGAAGACGAGTTTGTCGAGCCTCAGTGTGATCGACTTCGGACGCTAGATGCTCGTCTGTCCGAAGTCAGCTTTACACTTCATATCAACGAAGATTCGGTGGGTTTCTTTGTGTTGCGTTCGACAGTGATACAAGATTTTCATGCTGCCACAAATTTGCATCATCCCACACGTTCCCACTGTGTTGTTGGTATATTGGTTTATATATATACCCATGAGGTTCCTGTACGATTCACGTGAGTGTTTCGTATCACGAGGTCGCTTTGCTCTAAATGGTCTTGTCTTCGTCCTAAGTTCGGCCCTTCTGGAGGTTCGAGTAGTGAGTAGAACAGTTTTGGTCGTTCAAAGTAAACATGGTCAATGACATGAACACTGATACACAATGGGATCTTTTGCGCTCATTCCGAATAGGTATCCACTATCTATCCGGTGACCCTTGGTTTGACGTTATTCTGACAACTGACAAATGTTTACAAGTGGCATGATCCGACATCGAGTATTGCATACTTTAACATGTGTGTTAGATACTAAGTGGTAGAGATGAAGCGCAACTCACTAGAGTTCTGATCGCATGGACAGTATCTAATTTTGATTCCTCTTTGAGAAAGGCTATAGAACTCAGCCACTAACGTGGCATGCTGGGCACAAGCGGGCTGTAAGATTGTCCTATCCCAGGCAGGAATACTCGTCCTAACAGATGTTGGAATCCGCATTCGCGTTCGTCATCAGTCGGGTATTTTGAAGTAACGTTTCACCGTTATTGTGGCTTTTACTTGCGCATAATTGTCAGATAATCATTAAGAAAAAGCTGTAGACTAAAAATGAAAGAGGTGGAGAAAATGAACCTAACTATTCTGAACCGTTACGCCCAAATGTAAACATTCTATTTCGAAGTGCTTCCTTGTCGTTTTTACTATCGTGCTCCATTAATTGTATATGTCCCACGTGCAACCCAGTCACGCAGTGTCAACCGAGAACCTGATGAAACACTGTAGACTTCAGTGTACCAAAAACAAACACGTACGAGCCTACTGTTCAGCTTTCACAGCAACTATCCGTACTACCACAAAATAAACACTATTCAAACTTTCTTTAGATGAGCGGAGATACTTTACTTTACCATGGGACCTGAAAAGACAAGTAACATTATCGAGTACTTCGTCGGGACGAAGTACATTTTGTATCATCATTATCATAACAGCCATGAGCCTGACCAAAAGGTACTGTGGCTCGGGCTGCCGCTCACCTCAACAGTGACGTGGAATATCCTAGAAGAAAACGTTACTAAAAAGAAGACTAGGCGGAAGAACTAGAAATGGTATGAATACAAGTACGCTATTGACTGCGACACATCGCCATCTCGGATAGCGTCTCTAACCAGCGGTTTGAGTGATCACGAGGACCCCATCCAGGCAAGCGATATCTACCCACTTTGCTCAGTGAGCAGTCAAGGTCTTCATATTTCGTGACCACGTTGTTGCTTGACCACCACGCGGTTTTACCCAATTGTTGGTGGTCTCAGTATATAATGCTCGGTACGGTAAACGGTCAGATGACATACGGAGTACGTGACCCAGCCAACGCAAGCTGTGTACCGTGATTAGTTGACCAATAGATCGCGCATCCCGAGTGTTCCGGAATACGCGCCGGCGAACTGTCACATTGCTCACGCGATTAGTCCACTTAATATGGGCCACCACGTTACGTTTTTGTCCATGTAACATGCTGAATACCGAGTGGAACAGCCAATGACTTGAATCCACAGTTACACACGTTCATAATCTCTAGTGGTGTTCCTCAGGGGTGTCCGAGTTCCCCTTTCCTGTTCAACTTTGTCATAAACGACATTATGAGGGTATGCTTGGGGAGTCCAATGAACTTGGTGTTGAGCTTCTTCCTGGTGCTGGATTGACCGATCTGGAGTACGCGGACGACATTTTTTTACTTAGCCCTTCTACCGAAGACATGCAGACCATGCTGAACAAGATAAGTGACCGAGCTGGTTTGTATGGAATGCGCTTCGCACCTTCAAAGTGCAGAGTGCTTCAAGACTACGGCATGTCCACCCCTACTTTCTTTATTGTAGATAATCCGCTTGAGACTGTGAACAGTTTCACTTACTTGGGTAGCACTATCTCGTCAGCCTGTAATATTGTTGATGAGATATCAGCGAGGATAGCGAAGGCGTGAGTTGTCTTTGTCAAACTGCGTCATCTGTGGCGTCGAAAATACGTTCGGCTGTCGCTGAAAGGAGGAGTATATGATGCTTGTGTACGTTCTGTTTTGCTCCATGGTTCAAAAACGTGACCTGTTCGCAAGGAAGATATCAACAGACTTGCTGTGTTTGACTATCGTTGTCTCCGCCAATTTGCCCATTTTAAGTGGACTAATCGCGTGAGCAATGCGACAGTTCGCCGGCGCGTATTCCGGAACGCTCAGGATGCGCGATCTATTGGTCAACTAATCACGGTACACAGCTTGCGTTGGCTGGGTCACGTACTGCGTATGTCATCTGACCGTTTACCGTACCGAGCATTATATACTGAGACCACCAACAATTGGGTAAAACCGCGTGGTGGTCAAGCAACAACGTGGTCACGAAATATGAAGACCTTGACTGCTCACTGAGCAAAGTGGGTAGATATCGCTTGCCTGGATGGGGTCCTTGTGATCACTCAAACCGCTGGTTAGAGACGCTACCCGAGATGGCGATGTGTCGTAGTCAATGGCGTACTTGTATTCATACCATTTCTAGTTCTTCCGCCTAGTCTTCTTTTAATAATTTTCAACCTTCTCAGTAACATTTTCTTCTTGGATATTCCACGTCGCTGTTGAGGTGAGCGGCGGCCCGAGCTACAGTACGTTTTGGTCAGGCTCATGGCTGTCATGACGATGCTGTTGATGATGCTCCCGTTCTACTAGTCAGTATCGTTGCCAGAGACATTCTTCAAAGTGCACGACAGTCTGTATATCTGTCTTGGTAGGTTCACAAATTACTATGTTGTACAACAGACAGTTTCGTTTGTTAATGGTACACTACTCACAAGCGACATTCAGGAACCAAAGGGCAAGCCTTAACGCCAGGAAGACAATGGACCACAATCGACTACCGGAATATTGTGTACGCGCTATTTGGGAAGTGCCACCATGGCGAATGACAACGTACTGCCACTCAGTGTGTGTGAATGTATGTCAACTATGCATATCAGTCTACGTGTTCGTGGTCTCATGTTTAACACAACCTGCACGAGAGTACGTGCAATAAACGACCTGCAGGCTAGGCGTATTTTGCGGTCACGACAACTAGACTGCTGCTGCTACACTACTGGCATAAATACATCTTCATTTTCACTATCTGTCTCTGGTCAAATTTAGGCTACTACTATCTCATTTTGCATGCATCTCGAATTCAAATCTCAACTTTGTTACGTCAGTTATACAGTACTCATTGATGACTATTGTTACTGTACACTGACTGGTCTCCTAACCTTGGAATGTTTTTAACTCATCATTCACAAAACACTTTTGTCCGTTCACTCGTTCGTGCATTGCCACTGCCCACATTTCTCCCTCTTACTTGACTCGATTTAGGAAAATGGAATTCAGTTTGAGCAAGCATGCAATGAAATTATCCAGTTGCAAGATGAGGAGGTTGGAAAAGAAGTCAAATGCATTCCCGAACCAGAAGATATCCCCATACCTTCGTCAAACGTACTGAGTGAATCCGAATTGCATCCATCTCGGTCTGTGAAGTCCCCTATGCCGTCCATTGACCGACTGAAACAAGTGAGTGATCTGAGGTTCATTCGTCTTTTGTTCCCACCTTGTGTACTCTGCTTCTTCTCCTTACCTCGTCAATAAACCTTTATGTTGAAAACGGCTGTGCTCGAGATGTACACAGACTTTTCATGTACTCAAAGCACATGTCAGAAAAATCACCAGAAATGTCCTTCATACGACAGTGGTGGCATGAGGTATCGAGTATGAGACCGTGTATTTCTTGGTGGACGGTCTCCACACGCTTGGATTAGTGGTGGCCACTGTGAGTGGTTTGTGCTGCACCACTGATGATACCATTCATGGAGTTTCTCAGCTGAGTCGTTTTTACTGTTGTCAGTCGAGGCTGTCTGACTAGATAGTAGATTAAAGTTTAGTTTTTGTGCCGTTAACACTATCCGCATTCAGCCGATGTACCTTTGGAGCATCAAATCCCACTTTTACTTGGCGTTTACGGATTGAGAGAACAGGTCCCCCGGGTGCTTGACGCAAACAATGCTTGCTCACCTCCAGTCAGTATCCAGACTGACGGGGGCGCAGGCTAACACGCTCACAGTGGGCCTTGAGCGCATGAGTATGTCGGCATGGTATATAATGCACACGGAAAACACTTCTGCCTAACTGGTTGTTCACGTGTCAGTACATGAACGATCTCTTTAGAACGGCATAGGCTTCTGCCGTTGTCTTCCGAAGGGCCGGACATGTCATTTATCAGGTGTTCAATGCGTAACCACCCCAGCAATAGACCGGTAACTGCCGTGACAGCTAAAGGAAAGGCTGAAACACACGGAGTAATCGATCAACCGTAGTCCCTAAGTCTGACGGAATGGTGTTCAGGGTATTTGCCGGTGAATCAATCAAACAAAACACAATAAAACCCAAACACTTGGTCACACCATCTATTCAGTTCACTTTGCTAGTATATCCTGAGGGTGTCCGTCGAAGAACCGGACTAACCTCCAGCTGTAGTTTTAACTCCTTGTTCATTGTTTTCCCTATTACCCTGTTCTCTGAGACCCACACCACGCGTCTAACATGCTTAGGTTATTGCTGTTCAAAATGACATCAGACTTGGTCACTCATGTTCATAACCCAATGTGCTACGAATATTTTGTCACCAGATAATTAGCGCCCAAATGCGAAACAAAATACAGTACGGTAGTCGGACGTCTTCATTATTGACTATCTTCAAATAGAACGACTGACCGTGTTTCTCTTTCTGTGACAACAGATTACTATCATCACACCTGTGATCTCTTCAGCTAACTCGTCCAGACACTTCAACCATATTGTTATTTTGGGACAGCCTGTTAGAAAGATAGCCCACGAGTATGAGGCCATACATTTGTCTCATCAGTTCATCTCCCGGATGTTTGACTACACTATACATATCATTGGTTGAATATAACACCGAGGAGTAGGGCGCAAGGAGCTTTTAACCGGTGTACTTTCGAATACGTTTTCGAGGTGCGTTTGACGAGGCGAATTATCACAGCTTACCACAAGATCCCTTTTTCGTGATCCCCGAGGCTATTTAGAATCGTCCGCAGTCAGGGCTGGAACGTTAATTTAATATGCATATCAGTTTTGATGAAATACATCAGCAATCCTCACCCTGGTGTAGCGCCGTTGTTGTAAATACTGCTTCCGCGGCTGCTAGTAACAGGTGTGCGCGGCTTCTGTCCTGATGCTGATCTCCCGCTGATGAGATTGAAGAACAGATTGAAATCTGCTAGATGCGCTGGGAACTTCAAATTCTTTATTATAAATCTGGATGAACAGCTTTCCCCCTCCTTCCCTTATTCGACTCGGTATACATAGTCTAGGGGATTCAGTGTAATTTTTTGACCGTAATCACTCTCCCATCTAAGCATCAGTGCTACAGGGAACTTCTTTCTCGTATTCTACTCTCAGCGGCGATCGCAAGATATCCAGACTGACGGAAGGGTCTTCATTCACTCATCCTGTCAAGTACTTAACCGCGCGGAATTTTCCGTTCAAGTCCACCATGTTAACCACATATTTGGTCGAGTTCCGTATGAAACTTTTGTTCGTCAGCAGTGCGTAGATGAAGTTTCAAAGCAACGATGATAGCCTTCTCATCATTACCGTTCTCATAGGTATCAAGTACACGCTAGCGTGTTCCCTGGGAATAAGGCTTATGTGAGGTAGGTCCGGACATTCGTGCGTCTACAAGTGCTGAACTGGTCATTACGTTTTACAATGCAATTGTTGTATAATTGTTGTATATATATATATATAATTGTTGTATAACATGTGAGTAGTACAGTGCGTACATTCGGAATAATTGGGCAAGTGAATAGTAGGGGGTTTTGGTTTTTATACAGATTGAACATCACCCACAGTTGATCACAGCTGTCGCATTCCCATAGACTTTGCAGTCGGTTCCTTTTGAAAACGATCACTAGACTCGAGTTTCGTTCTGATTTCGGTCATGCCTAATGTGAGGTCAATGGCGCAACGATCAACACAGTTGCTTCATGAGTTTTAGTCCCAGCCATGGCAAGGATATGCACTACTGACGAGTTCTAATGTGAGCTAAACTCGAGTGTAGTGTTTCTTTTCGAAAGGGACCGACGGGGAAGTCTATGGAAATGTGACAGCTCCGATCGATTGTAGGTGATGTTCAATCCATATGAAAAAGATAGGTCTCAACGCCAGGAAGTTGATGGATCAGAAGTGACTATTGGAACAGTGTGTACGCAGTATGGAGGACGTGCTACTAATGTGAATGACGACCTACTGCTGCACAATGTGTGTGTGGATACACGTTAGCCATTTAACTGAGTGTGCGAGTTCGTTATATGTTTTAATATAACCTGTATGGGATTTCATGCAGTAAATAAATTCGCAGACCAAGCGTTTTTTGCGATCACAATTATTGTTACCGTGAAGAACACGAGGATGAAAATACCCTGGCCACTGCCATTCGAAGATGGAGACGCCCGGACGTTTCTGGAAGACTTCGAGGATGTGGCCGAAGTGGTCGGAGTCAAGACCGGCCGTGGGAAACTGGCCGTTTTACAAACGCTAGTGAAGGGCATGGCGAAGGCGGTGCTGGACGCAGCGCGAAGAGACCCTGCGAAGATGTAGTGGACCGCTGCGAAGGATGCACAACACTGTCAACCAATGGTACTAAGTATAACAGTTCGGCACGCGGTGTCGTCCCGGTGACAGGTGCGGATCCACATTGCGCTAAACACCCTTTCACCTCGTAGTGTAATAATCAACGTGAAAGTAAACTGAATAAAGTATTTGACTTGTCACTTAGCTCAGCACACGTCTGCTATAGTTTGCGTGATGAGGTAAGTGACAATTTGGTGACACTTCGCGGCACTATCATGACTTTGTTTTACAGTGATGAGTGTACTGCAGAATGCAAATCGGTTCAAAAGAAGATTAATCTGAGAATTGTCTCGGTTTCAGAGTGTCAGCCATAAAAAGAATACGAATGAGAAGACCGAAAGATAGTGGACAGAATAGGCCCTCAGTCACCGTTCGTCAAGTATTCAACGATCGCAATGCGACGTACATCAGAAAATGGTTGGTTAGCGTCAACATTGAGATGGTAAGAATATCTTCATTCTGTAGCAATGATTCTGACGACGATGAAGGCAAATCTTGGAATTATGCTCCAGTGGGGATCGTTTTAAGATGTAAGGCAGAACGAGACCTGCACGGTTAGATTACAGAGAGTGCGCTGTCAAGCTCTGTCGGCATAAATCTGTAAAACATTGCTTATTTTTCATATTTGCATACATCTCAATAGACGGTGGTTCTGCAAGCGCCTTCAATATCACCTTCCGTGATACACTCTTCGATCTTCTGAAACGTACTAAGCATCCAACTATTGTCATGCTTATTGGTAATGTGAACGCACAACGTTGTCGTTATATTCCGGTGTGTTAGGTGCCTAAGGTCAACGCAATGACATTGGCAGTCGCCTGTCACAGTTATACGTATCTCACGGATTTTATATATGGTGTTGAGCTTCCCACACACAAAGACGACAATGAAGACCACCTCATGCGACTGAACCATGAACGTAAATGGACAGTATCGCCGTCAGCCACCCGTTAACGCCATTCAGTTGGAATTAACCACCTCAACTCACACCTTTCTGCTGTTTGTGCTTGTCTTGTGTTATCGTTTTATTCGGAAATCGGCTGCTTACAAACGTAACATGGCGAGGATTAATTAACCTTTTCTCAAACAGCTCTGACATTTATGGTGTCCGGCTCAGCAGCGAAATGTTCCAAACGAACGATGGACAGAAATCCCAACAGTTGCGCGAATCGCATGCGAAGACTTTTACCCCGAAATTTTCAGCCTTGTCTACCTCGCAGTTGCTCACGATTTTCCTATTACGTCGACCCACGAATCACAAAATACAAAATGCAAAGACAGACAGTTTTCTGATCTGTTAACGGGTCTGTTGGTCGTATCTTCATCTTGTTACACGCATTAAAGCAAGGGTGCTCCTTCTGTCAGCCAACGGTCGTCGTATTGCCAAGTTTTAGGACTGCTTTCGGCCCAGTTTCTCGACATGTTGTCTGGTCTGTCTAAATTGTTCGAATGAAGTATGTCGGATTTTTGAATTCACCGTGTTCCCACTCCGAGTGCAGAATGTGCATTTTCTGGTTGGTTGGGTTTACTTTAACTGTACGTTTGTTATTGCGTGCTAACCACTTGCGATTTTTTATCGCTCAATCTACTTATTTGGTGTCATCTCATCAGATTGTAATATCGCCGACGACACTAATAATCAGTCAAGAGTTTGGTTGATCTCAAGTTGAACGTTGCTCACATTTGCTCATTGCTTTTACAGCCGTAATTTTTTAAAGGAAACACTGAGCTCATGTTCCGCTCATTTATATTGCGTATCCATGTTGCTGTCGGGATGTGAAGTCCGCTCACACTTTCTTAAGCCAAACATGTTGATCATTGTCCAGTTGACTTCATATTAATCATGACCGAATTGTAGTATTTCATAGCTCAACCACATCAACGTGTGAGTAATGATCAGTTTATATGAGTCTTTCGATAGTACTTGCTAACTCCAATCGATAACCCGGCGATCGATATTTTTGACTCCATTGAACCCGTTGGACAATATTCGACCTGAAATTACCCAAATTCCTGACTACTCATTGGTAATCGAGTGCAGGGTCTGCATGTTTAGCATCACTAAGACATCTGACTGTCGCTTAACTGCATAGCTTACAATATGTGTGCACTCAGTTTTGTTGTATACGTCAGATCCCGAATCCACTCCTTTCAGAAGATACATACGAGTTCTCAATAATTAGCCATCGTTGTATCCGACAGTTTGTCTGCATCAGGTAAACTGCTTGTGTGGACAACACTTCCGTTCGTTAGCATTTATATAGGGGGTGTTCAGTTTTCCGACTGATTTCCAAGAATTTGCAGTCTATTTTGGTTAGTTCACGTACTCCACATGTTGACAGCGTTTTTGCACCACGCATTGTTAATTGCGACTGCTGACGACTGAATAAACGAACGCGACGACCAGACTATGTGGTAGTCGCGGGCTGTGAAGTCCCCAACCGCTCCACTAAGCAAAATTGATAGTTGCTGTCTACCAGTTTGAGGGTGACGGACCATACACACGGCTGGTTGGAAATGCTTTCGGACATGGCATTCGGTCGTGTTTATTGACGAAGTTTTGTCCATCATTTCGCTACTTTTTATGCGTCCTTTTTTGCTTCCACTTATTTCCTCAATTTCATTTGCATGTACTTGTTTATTGCAGTTACTTTTCTTGGACTTCTGTCTAAAGTAGCCACAGTCCAGGCCACTGTACCTTTTGGGATCGTTCAAAGTTAAACATTTGTGCATGTGTGCTTCAAAGGTTGTCGTTTGATCGTTTTAGTCCATTATGGGATCGGGACTCAGATACGCTCAAACTAATTTGACTAGGTCTGTTAACATCCTGACAGAATGTTATCTCGTGTGTTATCCATGGAAAGTTTCGTTTGTTGCTGACACAAAGAAAGTTGCAAATCTGCTACCACAGAACAGTTGCAGATGAATGTTCTATTCATTCGATTATTTCCAAATGAACATGTTAGAAAAGGCGGAATCGTGTAACAGCATTAGAATATCTCTGATCACTAATCGTTTCCTAAAGTTCAAAATGAGACACACGTTAGGTCATAATATAATTTTCCCTGCGAAGTCTGGCTGCATTGTTATTGCTACGAAAGTCAACTTTCCATGAGTTTGTTACAACAAATGTGTTAACATTACACATTTATCTCTTTTGTAAAAATGATTTTGTGCAAGCAACGAATGGTAATGAACCTGGGGCTGATACTGATAATACGGGTAACACTTATGATGATGATGATGCTGTCATATTGGATAGCTCTGTCGTCCAACGAGATCTTTGCTGTTGCATGCAACATTTATCGAGATTGATCTGTTTGATTTGTTGGTTTTCTGCATCCACTGATAGTCTTAATAAATAATGTCCATTGTGGTAAACACTCATTTTGTGGCTGCCTGCTCACACGTGATATTCTGGTCGTGCCTAGTGTGAATTCAATGACATTGTGACCAATGTGGCTACTTTATGAAAGCGTTGCTAAAGTTTAACTTGCGGTCCTAACAAAGGTATGCACTACTGTTGAGCTCTAACAAACGAAACACTTTTGTCTAGTGCTTGATTTTAAAGGTGTCTGATTAGAAGGTCTATGTAACAGTGGTTGTGATAATCTATTTGTAGTTATGTTCATTTCATGTGAACTAAAAGCCCCTTCTGTTTATCAGCAGTGTTATTTCATCAGTTGAGCGCATGTGATCCCGTTCACGCTTTGTCTCACTGCTTGTATTTTGGACGTGGGTAACAGGGGAAAATACGTTGAACATAGAGAAATTGCTCGTTACTTAGGTCCAACCTCTCGCGCACGCGGTTAGCTATATCTTTTTACTGCGTCGCCACAAGCGGCGTGCACTGTACTGCTTCTTGTTCTAGACACACATAACCCGTATCCACTGTGAAATGGAAAGAGTACAACCGAGAGACGCGTGGCTAAATATCCTTGTAGTCTACATAGATGACGTACTGGTGCAAGGATATCTGTCTCAGAATAAGAAAGTTAGAGTGATTACAATGGTAGGTTCTAAATTTAGAAGATTAATATTGAACTTGTAGGAAAGGGAGGATTTTAATGTAAACATACATACTCGATTAGGATTACGATTTTTTTAAAAAGGTAATCAAATTTTATCTGTGAAACGGAACAATTTCTTCAGTATACAATGTCTAGTAAAACTGAAAAAAAGAAAAGGTGGCAGATTACCGTGATCGCAGTTTTTGGAAAGGAGAATCAGTGATCTATCAGACCACGGAGGTCACTGGTTGATGAAACCAAATATGCATAATTGGATCGACCTACTTTCGTATAACGTCGCCGTCACTTCAATAACTATGCGTTGTGGATACGTTGGTGAACTGCTCTTGCAAGACAACAAACGCATTTGTCACGACGTCATATGGTCACGTCACGTATCACTTTGCTACCTGGGCACTCCCTACACAGTCAGTAGTGCGATACTCAACTCTGCTTTTTGTTTGTCTGTCTCCGGTTGGTTTATCTGACGTCATTGAACCCGGTAGGACCGAACTCTGTCACAACACAGTAGCCTGTCCCCTATGACGAGGTGGAAGTAAGGGTCAGGAGCTACTCACATTCATGTACTTATAAACACAGGGAGAGGAATTTTGATATTGAAGAGTCACCTTACTGTTGGTCTCTTTTACAACTTACAACTTCATCTATTCGAAGTGCGAGCTCGTTGCTATGCTTCTTCCTATGCTTCATTCATTTCATTTTTTCGCACAGATATTCGAGGAGATCCAATCGACCTGCAATGACACTTTGTCGACAAATGAATTGCCAGATCGTCGAGCTGTTTGTACCATGGCTGCCTCTCCATTTGTGCGTTCCGTTTTCCGTCGTGGTCCCTCCCCTTCCTCACCGGATAGTGATGATCCAGATTTGGTGATGGTTGATGATGGTGACGACTTTGAGCACCTACCTGACCACGTGCGAGATTCAGATTCGGAAGATGAGGGTATGTATTTAAAACCATCTGGAGTATGCATACCATCTCGTTACGTAATCGTCCATCACAAGGTGTACGTAGTTCACCTAATATTAATTTTCGTTTGGCTCACGATCGCATATATATACATATATATATATATATATATATATATATAAAGTGTGAAGAACGAACATCGAGTCGTAGGTATTTATTTGTGACATTTCAAGTCTACGCTAGGGTCGTTGTCAAACAAAATGATGGCGTAAACAACTACAGTTAGGTTATCGGCGTGTCTGTTTGTCCATCACTCATTTTTGTCATTGAGGCGTACTGAACATCGATATCTGCTTGTCTGTTGAAATTGTTTTGATAGAAAAGAATTATTCAGAAGCTAGTTAACCCTACTTCCGTTTTGCCAATCCATTCAATTAAACGTCCATTATTTTGATCTTAGGATTTGTGATTGTGTAGTGTAGGCATGAAATATGTAAATACTCAGCATTGCTCACTATCCTAGGTGTTGATTTGATGATCTGTGATTGTCACGTCTCCACTTTATCCAGCTGAGTCTATACGTGTACTTATTGCCACAGTCTCGTGTGATACTGAGCGATAGTTTCAAAGTATATCTCAGCTTTGAATTTAGCTGAAAGCAACTGAAGCATGTGTTAAAGATGTTGGTATTTCAAAAGCTGAATACTTACTACTTCTCGATTTGCTTATCTTCTATCTGATTTGACCGTGCTACTCAACGTCATATCCGACTTTCATCTTTGTTCCATATTAGAGATATCCCCGGCATCACCTTACAATTCAATTACCACGTAGATTAGTTGGACTTCGACTCATTCAGTTGACATACGGAAGTCCCATCCGCATGATGTGTTGTTACTCACGTGGGACTCGAAATATTGTGCGTTGCTATAGGATTGTTCTCTTCCGTGTTTGGAGGAATGGGAATTGCAAACATACTTGCTAAAGTAGCGATCACCTAAAGTTTTCTCTTTGGTTTTAGTGCACCATCATATTAGGTAATGGTGTCGATCTCTATCGCGTCACGTTATGTTGCTGTACCACACGAGTGCTGTCACACTACACCTGACTAAGTCGTTTTAACTCATCAATTCCTGATGAGTTTCTTCGCGTCGACATTTCCTGTCTGGAGGCCTTTTTGTGTTCCTTGGTGTGGCGATTTTGAAATATCCGCCGGTATTACCATCTATGCAGTACTTACTCATCTTTCTTAATGGCAGCTGTCAACCGGTAAGAAGCACTATCTGTCTGGATTTGTTGCACGAAATTAAGTAGTCATCAACAAGTATTTATCTATCGGACGACTGTTCTAATGTTCTAGCATAAATCTCCTTTAAATGTCTCAGTTGAACTATGCTCAAGTGTTTTTCATCACATCCTACCGGCTTCACAAGCACGATGGTTCTAATTCGTATTATTCAATGTGAATCGCGAAGGGTTTCTGTTCCTCAACGCTTATCTGTTTCAATGCACGTGACCAACCTTGTCACAAAGTATGTTGTTATGAGACCTTTGTCAGATCGATTGCACTGGGTTACCAACCTACTGATCGCACTTCGGCTCATTTTGTATTCCGATCGTTCCAATAGGATAGACTTGTCATAGGTTGCCGACCAGTTTCAAGTTAAGATTTCGAAATGAAACCTCAAGAATCCGCTTAGTGTGTTAATCACCAATGCGATCTGTCTGGCTTTGTTGGCTGCCCATACACTCTTTTTTCTTCCCTCCCCCCCTTGTTCTGCCTACCTTTCTGTTATCAGACGAGATTCGAGACGTTTGCAACATACCCATATCCTCTCTGAGTTCGGCACACAGTCAGTATGCCCCGTTTGCAACCAAACTGGATTCGTCGAAAAACTACCCCGTCCTTCGGCAATGTGACGCATCAACTGGTGCCTTTCGCTCCACAATCCAGCGTCGACCAACCCCTCCGGTCGCCCAACACTTTCAAACGCTCCAGCTGGCGCGCTCGCATTTACTAGTGAATGGGGATGGCACTGTTTCACCTGGGTCTCTTGACACGAACGGTAATGACACGTTCAAGTCAGACACTGTTCCTTTCGATCTGACTGATGAATCTATGGTGAACGGTAATGAGCGATCAGTTGTGCCACATTGTGTGAATTCCAATCTAGTTCCAGTGAGCAATGGATTGGAGCTGCGCGATCCAAAACTGTTCCCTTCGGTGAGTCTGTTGTTCTCAGCTTTCCTCTTCTGTTTATACTTTGCTAGTCGATCGTCTGTCTTCTGTTTTACGATGTTTTCGAATGCATTCTCCAACCTTTGGTCGCTCTGGCACTTGGACCATTTTGGCACTCGGTTGGCTGCGAAACTTTGTCTCTACATAACTGTAAAATAAGCATTTTGACTATAACTTGAACCCTACTCACATTCACTCGCGGCGTTCGTATTCAGGTAGACTGTTCTGTTAGCTTATTTCGAAAAGAAGTGTCAATTCAGACATGTCCGATTAATGAAGGTGAAGCGCAATGAATATACTTTATTTCGGGTCTTTGTCTGGCGAAGGGACTTATCACATCGGTGTTTCCTCCTCTATCTCTGAATCCACAGTGACACGTAACTGGCGAGCGAATACGTAGACTGTTATGCACTGCGCGAGCAGCCCCATGCGTAAGATTTTTATTTTGTTCTTTGGATTACTTCAACTATGTTCTGATTGAATCTGTCACGAGCGAAATCAAGTCCGAAATCGATCTTCAGCATGGACACTACATGAAAACTTCGAACCAAGCGTACCACTTGGCATTGTACCCAAATGGTCGTTTATTACAGGAGTCAACGTGTTTTACACATATTCATCACTATGGGCAAACCACTCATTTGTACACAATGACCCTACTGATCGTTGACGGGTATTTGATCGGGCATTGGTTCCACTTGATCCCATGGTTTTTAATGTGCGAGGCAAGTGACGAGTTTATCTCTGTTCTGTTGAAAGCAAGGCATAATGGTTACTTTAGGCGTTCAGATAGCTTATCGTTCACAGTTGATATAATTGGCCTATTGTACCACCCATGAAGGTCCTCTGTTTGTTGGCACATTGTCTCATTTCCATCGGGTTTATCGAACTCTCAGGGACTTTTTTTCCAGTCTTCTCTCTCCGACCTCTACCCGTCTTCGTTGTTGGCAGTCATATACTCGTCGTTCTTTTTGGTAGTTCCATGCATTTCGCCAGTCAATCATTCTATATGGTCCTGACCTTTCTGATAGCAGCTTTCATGATTCCAGACCTCCTGTTTTTGTGTCCTTGTATTTTTCTTCTGAGCTGTTGCTGATCTATTATTTTTTGTTATTTTCGCAGATTTTTGTTCTTTCACCTTCTTTCCTTTGTAGGCTGTCCTGACATACAATACGGGCCCGCCCGAAATTCTACTTATTGATCCACTAACAATCACCGAACTGTTGTAGTATACAATTTGAGATGATGCTTTGCGTGGGCGGCCGCACAATGAGCTAGTAACATCGATGAGAATGTTCATCTCTAAACATCTGCTTATACAGCTTACCATTTTTTCAGTCGTCCAGTTGTACCGTTTGATCAGCTCCGTTAGTCTTTCAGTTAAAAGGCATTTTTCGATTCGTCTGAGCCCCGGTCCTCTGAGGACGGTTTCAAGATTTCTCACTTTTAAAGATTATCTGTGGACTGCAAGGATGTTTTTTTTTCGCCGCATGGTGATTTGCTACAGTATGCGTCCCCATCGCTCCGCTTCATCCATTCTTTTCGTCTGGGGTACTCATTACGCTGACCAAACGGGAGTAATGTGCTCGATCCTGCCCGCTTTACTTATCTTTTTCCAGCAGCTGCCATTATGAACGTGTAGGGAAATCGATGTAGTGCATTAACTGTCGTGAGGACCACCTTTTACGTGGTTGATTGTGTGGTATCCTGCGGAACAGCTTTGATAGATTCCGAGGCTGTGTAGCACCAACATGGCTCGATCAGACTCGTGGTTCACAGAGCCAAGCGTGTTTGTACTTCTGATAAACTAGAAACAAAAGAGAGAATACTTAGAAAAGCTTTGCCAACACACTGGTTTCGTGAGAAACCCATCAATGTTCATCACAAGGTGAGCAAGGGCAATGAGCCACTGCAAATGGCTGAAATATATTTTTGCTTTCACAATTCAGAGGTCACTATCTGATGAACAAAATTATGCACAACTTAAGATTTGTTTTACTTCACATTTATGCAGCCGCGCACTTGCGCTTACTTTAAATCACAAATGGTTAAAGTGGTTGACTCAGCCTCAACTCAATGAATCAACCGCCCCCGAAATCCCACCTTACCGATTATTGAACACCACATGAAACCCCGAGGTCGACCCAGTCAGCTTATTCAATATACTGTTACGTTGAAGCTCTCCCCTTGTCGCACAGATGTCGCAAGTTAACAGACGCCATTGTGGTTCTCATCTCTTTATCCATACACCCCTGTACGCCTACACAACTACCTAGATGGATCAGATGAAATCCTGCTGACGTCTACATGGTTGCATTTTTTCCGGTGTAACTCGTGAACGGCTTTTTCGAACATACTCCTTTTCAGACAAAATGAAAGAGCAGCTCCGTCAATACAATCGAACACTTCTCCAATATTTAAAAAAGCAGTTATTGAACATTTTCCCTAATCATACCTCAGTTCTAGTGTATGACAGTTAGTGCTACTTTGATCGGTACTTGTACGTCCTGACATGAAATCCACCTGTTCTCATATTGACTTATTCCAAGCGGCGGAGATCAACGGAATATCAAAATGAATGGATTTTTTGGACATAACCTGGATCAAACGTATTACTAGGGCTCTTCTGAAATTTTGGCTAACGGTGGTCGTGCATCAGGTCCCATATGTAGATTCTCAACAATAACTTATCGACAAAGCAAGTTGTCTGCTGCTTTTATCTGCTATGCTTAGTGAGAGACAGAAGAATGTCACCTGGGTGGGAGACTTTGTGACACTTGGGAATTTGAAATGTCTTCTGCTTCGAAATGTAGATCTGTGAGTACTACTTAAAGTGCACTGTGGATCATACTTCCGATTGCCAATTGTGCAGTTGAGATTCTTCTACCCAGCGTTCCACGCATCACGATCAGCCTTATATCGGAGCATCATTTCTTTTGCAAGTCGTCTCAGTAGTATCGAACGTTTTTCGGTGCTTTTGGCTTGGATGGGCTGGAAGAGCTTCTGGTAGTTTCCAAAGCGCATAACCACATCTATTTTTAGAGTATGGTGAATCCATTAAATTTCTCGTCCCTGCGTTTCCGACTTGTATTAAAACACGATGGTAACACGGCAACTCTTAAAACCAATTCGAATGCTTCCCACGGGCACGGTGGCGGTTGACGTGAGAACGAGAGCTCGACCGTGTTGTTTGTCTGTAGGCATCACGTCACTCACTGCCAGCTGGATAGCGACATCCACACGGTGCGGGTATTGTACCGCGAAGGAGTCCGGCGATAACTTCTCCAAAAACCACGGCTTTGATTCCAGTCGTGATTTAGTATGCTACTGGCATGTTTCCCTCACAGTTATTTATCCGGTACAAATATACTGCGAATTCTCGCAGACAAAGGCTTGATCACAGTAGCTACCCCCTTAGTGAGGTATGTGCGGCGAGCGCGTGTCTCGAATTTTGATCGCAAGCTGTATGGGCACGTGTGCACACGTGGCAATATCTATCTGACGGCATCAACTGACGTGTGCATGTTTTGGTTTTTATCAATCTGGGGTGATCGATAAGTGGATTTGGCTTGTTTGTCGCGTGTTACTGGCCGTCTGCTTCACTTTTGCCTTTTTTTGCGCAACCGTCTTTACTGTCAAGCTTGTCGCTGTGTCAACCAGTTTTTCCGTGAACCAACGGATCTATTCATGATTATCGGCCATAGCTCTTTCACTTGATCTTGTAGACTTTCGAATTGAACCCATGTTCGTAATTCATTGAAGTGTTTCGGGGGTACCTTGAGTTCTAGTTCTAATGCGATCACTTCCTTTTGATCGTTGGCGCCGTTTATCAAATTATCAATATGGTTTTCAGGATTCGTTGGAAACAGCTGAATTTCGTAACTATAATAAAGTCGTTCACACATCGTCTCTGCATTTGAATTCTAAAATTCCTTCCAATAACTCCAGTACAGGTTTCTTAGAATGCCAGTAAAACATTGATGAGTCTCAATAGACTCAAAGAAGATATCTGAATAGAAGGATATGGTCACCCTCACGAAATTACTGGTTGTCAGTGATAGCTTTTTCTTGAGACAAGATGTGAACTACTCCGACAAACAACCGGATTGAACGCAATCATTATAGAACGGGTACAGGCCAATTCAACTTCGAATCTGTACCGCAGCAACAATAAACGATCGGGCGCTAGAGTTATTTTTCAAAGCACCTTCGTTTGAAAATCATTGTATTTTGCAGCATGCCGAGTTTCGTTCTATCACGTCACGTCATGTAGCCTAACAGTGTGTTTATAGTGTGTTTATAGTTGTACTGTCAGTTACATTGACAGGACGAATCAATGTATTTCTCGGTGAATGTCAAAAAATTTCCTGCAAGTAACTAATCAGTTCGATGTACCAGGGCAGCATCTTGGCTAATGAAACGTAACGCAAAACACCGTCGTGTATAGCAAAGCGCTTCCAGAGATATCTGATCGTCAGATGAGCCCCGTGGATTCACTCACTGTCTTATTGCGTAGTCAAATCAGAAACTGTTAACTGTCAGTGAGATTCAGTTGATTAAGCGTCGAACGGCTATTCCGTGCATACGAAAATTTTTTTATTCGAACCGCATCTGTCGCTTTTTCGTGCAAGTATACTACTGACATTTTGTCATTCAGTAGCTAGTTTTTTTTTGTTTTTAGAACTTCATGAAAACGTTGGACAATTGGTGCAGCTGAAATTCGAACCCATTATTTCACAAATCAAATAACCCTCATCTGTTTCAATTAATTTAGAAGTTCTCAACTTTAAAAACCTTTTGACTTCAGTAATTGAGTTAATCGAACTATAATAATCCACCTACAACGACAGCCAGTCTCGTTTGTTCAAAAATGGTTACTTTGGGACGGCCATCTACCAAAGGGTTATTTTAAAAATCCTTTTACTCTTTTCGAGCTATGTTGTATATCTGATAACCGTCTTTCAGTGTTGTCTCTATGTCAAGCCAAGTCGATAAGGTACTTCACATACCCTGAGAGATGAATTTTCAGCTTTTTTACATACTCACATCTTCAGCAAATGCAAGACGTTCAAATACGTATGTCTAGATCACAGAATTATTGGTACAACTGTGAGAAAATCCGTCGCAGTCATCATCAGTTGTGAAAAATATCTATTAATTCAGTTTCTGACGCTAATTCAAGAATGAGAAGGTTAGGTTTATGTAGAAATGGAGCTGAATAGGGGATAACGGTAGAATAGTAAGACCGACTACGTGCAAACATAAATGCTTGTACAATGATTTAATGAAGGATGTGAAAACACACTTGGAAATATCAGAATACAAACGATGTGTTGCGTTAGTTTTGTTAAAAATTGTTCGCACATGTTGAAATCATGAGAAGCAATTGAATCGACGAATTATTTACGGAGGATGCTGTTGCAGTGCGACAAATGCTTCTGGGATCTGGCAAATAACGAAAGGTGCTTTGACAATAAACCGGGAAAAACAACAGGTGTGCAATACATCTAGTGGGTTAGTAAACAAGCGTTAATAAGACGATTGATCATGTGATGGGGAGTACAGAGAGAGCAGTTAAGCGCCGGACATTGAAGGAAAGCCTCCGGACTATGGTAAAACATCGATCACATGAAGTGACCTTGTTCATGTTACTTGAAGTAATCCCTGAGTATTTAACAGAGAGCAATTGAGGTAAATGTGTAGAGCAAGCATTAGAGTTTCTCTTATTGGTTCCTCTTCATGAACGAAAACAGGATGTCAACATATTTGGATGTGTTAAGTGACAAACTGCAAGACTAAGACCAGCTTGCCAATTCGAATAAACTGTCCAGCAGGAGAGGAAAAGTGAATCTAGTTGTGTGATTTCTACCCACCACCATAACATCTGCATAGTTGATTACCAATGTATGATTGTTTACTGGTAAGGATTCACGGTAAATTAGAAATAAACAGTGGGCAGGATTGCGTTCTGTAGAATATCGGAACCAGTGATGAGTGACAGTGAGACGTGATCACCGAATTGGGTAAATTGGCTTCGGTTTGTGGACTAATCATGTAAAAGCTCGGCAGTTGAAGTTTGCATTCCACATTGTTTGAGAACCTGCAGTGGCAGCGCTCTGTCAACGAATCCAGAAGCATCACTGTAGGCGAGGAAGTATGTGAACAGCTGTTGGTTTTCCATCAACCGATGACAAAATAGGATGTACTAGTTGGGTGGGCGCACCCACGTTTGAGTGAACACGACGATAGGCAGACTGACTAGAATCCACGATGTTCACTTGATCTTCCATTGCGGCAAAATTGAGCTTTTTCCGAAACTCCCAATGCTGCGAACATACGTGAGATCGGACAAAATGTAATCGTTTTTTCTTAAGAATTGATGTTGTCCACGCCATCCCCCAACAGTCAGCAATCTTACACTGTCTGAAACACTGAATGAATAGCTCAGCTAGTGTGGCATAAACACTCCGTATATTCCTTAAGAACGATCGGTGATAAGCTGTCAGTTCCGCTTGCTTTACTTATTTTTAATCGGATAAGTTTTTTGACAACAGTCGAGCTCTCGATTGGAGCTGAAGCATCAGTAGAAAGCAAAATCTTTGTTTCAGCTAAAGAGAAGTTACTCGTTGTCCTGTTAGAATTACGGCTGAGCTGTTCGACGTCAACAACCAGTTTCTTGGCTGGAATGTTCAATCTACTCAGTCTTCTCATGATTTGTCAGATATCCCTGCAGTTTTTGTTACTGCACAGTTTGTGTTACTGCACACGGAACTTAAACGATTTAATTTACGTCTGACAGACTTTGAAATACATTTGATAGATGAATAATCTTTTTGATTTATAAACGCTCAATGTTGTGCCTGTCCAGACTGTACTTCTATTCTTGACTGTTCCTAATGTATCTGAAAAGCGACGCAATTTCATAGTTTGTTTATGAGCCGTTACAGATACCACTCGTGCGTACTGAGTCTTATTTGGGCGAAACGACGAGCCTATCGCTTGTGATCAGAACGAGCGGTAACTTGTTGATCGAGCGCGTGCGCTGCGACTCTTAGGCCAGTTAATCGCCCGAACGAGGCCACAACTTACTCGCTTGAATTAGAGTAAGTCCATCTGACCCACTTCATTTGGGGTACAGATATATATACCAATTTCTGACACACGCGTATCTTGTCCAATATTTGACCACGTCAGTGTAAGCCATACTCAGATTGAATAGGAGTAGTCTCCTTTGGATGATACAGTATCATACGGAAGCATTTTTGCCTTTTCGGTAAAAGCTACTGATTCACACAGTTCACGACAGCGCCTAACCGGCACATTTTGTACATATATATATATGCTCGGTGTGGTACTCGACATAAATTACGTACCAGTTGCTGTACATCACTCCTAGGTTCACAATGGGAAAGCAACTGAGACGCCAGTAGGGCGAAATTCCCCCGGAACAAAATTCAATATGAATGAAAGCGTATGCAACTGGATTTTGCAGGCTCCGTCGAAACGTCGCCCCGTCATGAATTGTTAGTGAAAAAGAAGGCACTGGAAATTGCTGATAGCCTTAAAATGGAATTGTTTTTCACCATTAATGGTTAGTTATCTAAATTCAGCATGTGACGTAAAAGTGCCGATTTTTTCCTGTCAAAGACGTTTACAATCCACCTGATCAAAGTTACATAATTAGATCTCAAGTCTGACCAACTTGACATTAATGATTATCATCCTTTACTGTAATGATATACTACCCTCCGACGAACCCGTATGAATGTGTCGTATTTAGCCTGATGATGAAACACTGAAAACAAGCTTGGTTGCTGCGCTTTTCATCTCATATCAAACTTCTATCCGTTGTCAATTTGCATGTACTCCGTGTCGAGCTTGGGTTGGGTTAGTAGCCTCGTCCAATAAGAGCCACCTGGTTCCGTCCCACTGGGTGCCTTTTGCTGATAGGATTATTGATTTTGTACCAATGTAAGAAGTATGGTTACGTTCACGAAGGACTCCAGATACGTCAGGACTTTTAAATACTGGATGTTGTTGTGAAGTTGAGGAAAGCTTGTGTATGCTCTCATCTTTCGTACTGATTTACTTGGATCCATCAGACCTGTGACCAAGCGGGACACCGGTGGGTAGTGGACCAGGTGAGCACGAGTTTTTTATGAAAGCTCGTGAAGTGCTGCTTTTTTGATAACTTTCATGTTATATTGGTTTATTCTTAACCATTCCAACTTCCCTTTTTCTCCTTACACTAGATGTTTTCAAACGGACTGCCCTGCCAATCTAAACAATCCAACCAAGAATATTTCAGTTCTATTCAGGCTAGACGTAACCTTCCAGAAGATGATGATTTGACCAACATCGAACTTGGTGATCTGAGCATAGGCATGTCTGGTTTGACACAACCGAGTCGCTCCGTCCTACAGATTGCTCACTCTAAGGCTTCTGACAGTCCCCGACTGATCCTTCCGACTCGACGAGGATCCGAAATAGTCAAATCTGTTTTCGCTTACCCGACCCCATCCACGGTTTCTCGGACTTATAAACAAACTACTCATGTTTTGTCACCAGACGAACGCCCTCCCCCAGCAGGTCACTCGGTACTCAACTCCCAATCCAGGATATCGGATTTCACATCTGCGGTTGGTCCAGGTTACGGTCGCCCATTGGCACAGAAATCGCCCACTTCATGTGGTATGATGGCTTCGATCAAGATTCGTCATGCTGCCAAAACCCATACCCTACCTCCTTTTGTGATCAGTGAGACGGATTTCGGATCTATAGATGGTTTTGATGAGTAAGTCTTTGTTTAATTTTACACTTTACAAAGATTTCGACCATTGTTTAAATCACCGTTGTATTTTGGAAGTTGTTAGTTTGACGTTACCCAAACATTGAGGAAGTCATATTCATATGGTAACGATATTGATGAAAACACTCAGTAAAAAATGAATAGGAGGAAATAAGGCCCTGACGAGGTTTTGAAGCCCGGTTGGTGACATCTGTTTTGTCTTAGCTTTTCATTGTGATCAAAGCCAACGAACATCTTCCCATAACCCTCATCACAACTGGCTTGCACTGCATCACTTGTGGTTCCACTCACACACCACGTATCTAGTGTAAATCTGAAAGCATGAGACTACGGGACGTGTGAGTGGAGGTCTCTGTTCCAGTTGGTCAATGGTGATTAACCAGGTGGCAAGTTAGCATTAAACTGAAATCCGTATCTTTCAGAAGGAAAAAACTAGAAAGATTTCAATGATAAGATGTATGCTGTAGAGGAATATATCGAAAATATGGGGCAAGTAGTTTAACACAGGAGTACAACTATTACACTGTAGATAGAATTACGAAGATAAATCAGGGCGTGGACATGATTCGAGGGTTGATGCGGTACGATTAATCTGTCATCAGAGAATTGATACCTGTAGTGACTACAAAACAGACGTCGTGGTATTGCGCACCTTCTGCCAGGTAACCTATCCAGTAAAAGGTGTGCGAGTCGAAAAGACGTCCGGTTGTCGCTGAAAGGAAGGGTATATAATGC
>LUCH01005426.1:0-10421 GCA_013368495.1 Paragonimus heterotremus | reverse complement strand
AACCGTCACGATTGGCGAATCAAACTCAGGCTTCAGAATACAAAATCCAATATCGGTCATGTTTCCGTGGATTTTGTTATGTTATTTGTCACCACAACTGTAATAATAGTATGCTGTAAGTTATTTGAATATGTGCAACCACGACAGAATACACTCATTAAAACTTGTCAGTCTAAGGTCATACATTTTACAAGCCACATGCCACCTATCTGGTGTAAACACGTAAACACGTTATCGTCTACTGACTACAAAATCACGTTATCCATCTGCTAATAACAAGCTCGGGGCTGCTTCAAGATTCATTATTTGCGCATCAACTTAGCGGAGAAGCTGAAAATCTCAAAATCAATATGTCGACAACGTAACAAAAGAACGACATAAACGAAAGTTTGATGGTCGTGAAATGCCTATGCTTGAAATTATCTGAACTCGCACACTGTCCTCCGACAGCTACAGCGCTCTCCGAGGGGAACACATAAAGTCTCGGTCAAGTTGATAAAGGTCGATAGATAGTTTCGCAACAGATCAATCACAACTATTCTAATCACACAAACATTTGACTCTGACTGTGTGACGTATCATGCGGACAACGTTCTGTCCAGGTCGAACCATTTATTACGTAGAACCTAGTAGTTGTCCATATTGCTACCAGTTTTCAGTCAGTCTTCCATCTTGTGGTTTGTCTCATGACATATCTTGTTGAAACCAATTTAACTGTGTTGCACTGAGAAATATATATTAAATGCAACCGGTCGTCCCATAGTCAGTATGCATGTGATGAGACGCAATTGTCAACCAAATGAAGTATGTTTGAGAATTCCTCACATCAATCTGGCAAAATTATCCATCCAATATTGGAGTGATCGTAGGGTGGTTGCGCAGTTAATTTCTTCGTTCATTTCGTGAATTCTTTAGCAAACGGATGATTAGATGAGTAACTGAAAGCAAATGTGAAAGTTCTCAGTTAGGTGACCCGGCCGGTAGATTATTCGCAACATCTTGATATACTGTTTCTGTGACTGGTTCAAATTCAACCGAAACCCAGATTTTCTTTAATCTGGTTTCATCAAAGCATGCCAAACTATGTATCAAGAGCCTGACAATGGCCAGCTTCAGCTGTTGGAGCATTATGACGAAAGGCCTCGTCACTTTCGCACATTACAATCAGTTTTTGTCATTCTCTGTATAAAAGATTGTCTGCCACAGAATGTTGCGTCCTGTGGAACATTTCACCTACCATTGCGGGGAAGTATAGGCAAGGGACAGCGTAAGCTAGCTAAACAGAACATAATGAACTCGGCACAATAGGTAAACCATTTATCTACTGCCACATGCAGCTGTCAGCAATGCACCAGATTGTAAGGAAGCTTCGCTATTGAACCCCATTTGGATTATCGTTGTTTGGACAAGATGGAAAAACCATTTGGAGTGTTCGGCAGTTTTGACACAATATTCAATGTCGTCCTTGTCTATGAGGTAGAGGTTGGATTGATAAGGGAGGCAGTGTTTTCTGTAAATTTGGTGCATATAGACACGACCGGATATTTTCCATAGCGCGACCTGGGAAATGTGAGGGGAGCTGACGATGAGGAACACAAGTGGAGAACGACAGAATCAACTCATTGGCAAGTATGACAAGGGAAGCCGATTTACATTGTGACCAATTTGATCCGGTTGCTTCTACGCATCTTATTTTCTGGCGGCTGCGTTCGACAGGTTGCGTTTGTGTAACACTCGGAATTAGGGACTTCGAATACCCCTATAAATCTTACTCGGATTAAAATCTCGTACACAAGTAATAAGGAGAAGACCTCGTACTAGCTGCAGTAAGCAGTTCATATTCATGAGACTAGAAGCCGAATTTATGGATGTACAACAATATTAAAGAAATCATAGTCACTCATTGGTTGGTCGAATTAGCACATACAGTATCACGAACTGAACGTTAATTGGTGTAATAGGGAACAAAAAAATAAACGAATCACAGAAGGCGTAACATTGAGACTTCCGATCTGTCCGATCTGGTGTAGTGTCCTCAACGCAACGTTTCGATTGGTTCCTTGTTAGAACTCCTATTGTGTCGGAGTTTGGATGAGCGGTGAATCGAATAGATTTTCACCACAGCTTGCCTCTCGTATTGACTGAAACCAATTTCGGTCGAAAGGCTGCGGTCACTGACGGCACTGTCAAAGATTGGAGGAGGTTGACTACCTACATGCTGTTCTGCACCATTTCCGCCTCAACGCATACGACCACGCACCAACAAGCAAGCGTTCAACTCACAAATTTGTCCACATTCTGAACAGATGTACATCGCTCGCCTATCCCGTGTACTGGCAGATGTCGGTGCTGAGGGGATGGTGGCATCTTCATTTTCTTGATCGAAAGTGTTTAGTTCGTTGAAAACAGGTAGAGTGATTGGCCCTATCCGTAGTTAGTGAGGGCTTAGTAAGTCAAGGTTTGCACCAGGACAGCCAGTCGATACCATGTGGAGAAGATTCAGTGCGGCGATTATTATTACCACTATAGCGTTCATTTTGAACAGTAATATACACATCTTCGTTCAAGGGAAGAAGAAACAGTGACACCAAAATTGAGCAACAAACGTGTGAAAAGATGAATGTGAAAACAAGCTTTCTACCAAATACGAGACACAGTATAGTTAACAAAACTGAACAGTTGACCATTTTTCTCACAACACTAGAAAGTGTTAATAGTCCAGCCATATAACGAAAAGTAATTTGAGCTGTATTTGACTGAAACTACTACCGCCGGATGCACGGTTTATCAAGCGTGAGCTTGTGTTAATTCATTCTAGCAGATGCAGTCGTTCTGTTTAACTAACCAGCTCATGAGCTCTAAATTATTACGTTGGTACGATGTAATTATGGTCTTCGCTTTCGACAGAAGCCGCATAGCTCGCGCCTTAAACGGATCTCAATATGTTGAAACAAGTTAGTCCTGATCTCCGAAATGTAATATCAAAACAAGCGGTCAACAGATTTGTGTATTACAATGAAAGTAATATTGAATTCACCATTCACAAGTTGTTGGCTAATATATAATGAGATTTATATCACAAAGCTGCACCCAACAGCAGTGTTTAGTGTTAGCAAGTCGACGACAATAAGACTTACGGATAAACGAATGTCAACAAGATATGTGTCTAAATTCAATGTCTACAAACTCGACTCGGGGAAACGGTCGTGGCCACTGAACGATTCTATTAGCTATGGTCATGCAGGAGTTGCAGCTACGTTCACATGCACGTGAGTTGATTACGAATTACATTGATTATTTAAGCAAAATAGTAAATGTGATAGGTTTGGAATACAAAAGTGACCCAGACAAAACTGCATAACGCAAGGAGCAACAAGGCAATCGGACACATTATTTCGGCATTGGCAGAAGAAGCAACGTAAGGCAAGCAGTTGGTTGGAAGTGGCGCTTCTAGATGTTTCACACCGAAAAAACCAAAATGATGTATGTAAGCCTGGTGTCTTTGGTAAGATGAGGAAAACCTTCATGTGCACACACTGTGCAAACAATATCCCAGGATTTGTGAGAGAAATATAATTTATAATGAAGTTGTTTAGAGAACAGGCTGAATGTTTAGTAGAAGTAGATTGTACATTTGATGGCACACGTCCACATGATAAAGTTTGATAGATGGAACGTCCTAAAAGTATTTAGTGTTCACTAACTTACTGATGGCATGAGTCGGTTATAGTATCGACCTTTCGAGTTCAAACGTGAAAATTCAACCAAACCCTATAATTGACAAGAGATTACCATGGTGTATCCCATCGCTTATGCTTCTGATTATTAACTGTCCCCTGAACCCAAATGATTTTATCCTATTGCATCAGATTGATTGTTGTCCGAAAAACCCGTCGCTCGTTATCGTAGTTTGCTTGATGGGTGCATGCATCACACTTTTAGAGCCTCGTTCATTCTTGTTGTTTCCGAATCCCATGACTGCTCGGAGGAACTCTGCTGTGTATGAATATCATACTATGTGATTATAACTCATCGTTAGTCTGTTAAGCACAAATCTATAATCTACTTTCTGGAAACGATCTGTCGACCGGACTGTTGATTTTGTCTACGTATTCACTTTGGTAAACTGTTCAATAGTACCGTGGCATTGTGGTCCAATCCCGTTTCGATTATCTTGTGGGATGGTTGATTCACCGTTCCGCGTTGCCCGGTGTCTGTGTAGAAGATCGTACATTTAGAAGCTAAAGGATATCTGCAGATGTGCAGGAAAATTATTATGGTCACAATCCGATTTAATACAGATAAATCATGTTAACATTGTCACTATGCTTTATACTACTCGGTATGGTAAGTGAGTAACAAGATATCAACAAAAATTAGCAACCAACCTGTTGAGATCCGATGTGGATCCGGTCAACCCAGGTAACTTTGTCATGTGAAACCGAACTGGTGTAGTCAGTGTACAACTCATACAGGTTGATATCTGAAGTCATCACGGTTGATGAATGTGGTTGATCGAGTCGAAAGATTTTCTGTTCAGTTACACCTCAGTTTCAAAATTTAGATGTAACAGTTTTAAACATCAAACAAAATACCAATAATAATTTGCCGATTTTTTGTTAACCGATTCCTTATCGTGATTAGAATATACATCTTTGATAAACTCAGCCATTGATGTAGTGGCCTAATCAATCAAATGATAAAAATGACCAAAAATATGGTGGCACTAAAGAAGTCGTAACGGTAATGGATGGGCAAAAAAGGTAAGCATACAAATAAAACGGGAGACGTATCAGTGAAATAGGAACGACTCACTGATAAGTCAAGGTCTGCTGGATTGAATAAACCGCAACAACAGGGGAAGATAGCCTCAGAGATGAGATCTGGAACACGACTGACGGGTAATTCCACATGAGGCCTGGGATGGTGAGCGCTGAGCATCTACAGATCAGGCGATACGCGGAGCTAAAATATTTCATCGTGCAATCACTTTACCAGCCCAAAACTCCACACAAGTGGAGAAGACAGAGACGATGCGCGGTAACTCTCGTTTATTCGTGTTGACCATTAGATCCAGAAAGTGATGGTGATTGTTTCAAACAAATGTACAGCTGAAGTTAGCAAAGAGCTATTTACAAATATTCACACAAACGAATTGCAAAATATAACTATAAATTATGCATACTATGATGCTCCCCACCAGAGTTTTCATGGGTTAGAAGCACGATAAAGGAACAGCAGTAAAGAGAAAGTAACACAAACGTTCGATAGCCACGTCACGTATAGTAATTTGTTAGACGTTTAGGTTGGTGAACGGACCGCCCCCTAAGTGTGGTGCTTCGTTCAAGAGGACAATGGGGGCTGAGTTTCAGGTGGATTTAATGTTGTCGGGGGTGGAGAGGGATTACTTTCAGTCAGCATCGGGTCAGGTGGATTAACATCTTGTTTTGTGTAAACTGGTTTCAGTTGATCAGTGGATATGGATTCGTTTCGTCGGGAACTCTCAATACTGAAGAATTTTTATCGCGCCTACTCACTTTGAAAGGTCTCAGTTATCGTGGTTGGAGTAGATTGGTGATGGCGTCTTGGCGTATGAACACATGTGAACAAATCTGACGATTTTTGTTCTCGGCGCCAATATTGGCGGATTGGCGTGAAACGAATGCTGGACATGTGTTGTCGTAAACGTGAAATGTAATCCGTAGCTGGGTCTGAATGAGTCGAAGGTTGGATCAGTTCTTCTGGGAGGTGCAAGTTGGTACCGTAGACTAACTCAGAGATAGTACAGCCAATGTTCTTTTTAACGGTGGACCGGATTCAAAGGAGAATCAGTGGTAGGCGGTCGCTCCATTTCGTTGTGTCCGACTGTGCGGTTATCGAATCTTTTAGTTGTCGGTGAAAACGCCGTCGTTTTAACGTGGGTACAACCCAGCAACTGCGTTAAGTTGTGAAAACGGTAAGATTGGAACTGGGTGCCTCGGTCCGTTGTGATTATAGATAGCACTCCAAAATTAGCGATCCGATGTTCCAAGAAGGTTTTGGCGACTGTCTCTGTCAAAACATCTCTAATAGGCACAACTAAAGGCCAACAGGTTAAACGGTCGATTGCGATCAATATATACGTACGGTCGCTGGGAGGTGGTAGAGGGCCAACGATGTCAAGGTGTACGTGGGAAAAACGGGCGTCTGGCTGGGAGAATGCGCCAGGTGAGGTAACCGGCTGGTTGTGCAGTTAACTCCTTTGGTACTGGATATACTGTTGTGATCAGAGACGAACATCTTTGTTCATAGAAGGCGAAACAAGACGTTTTGCAATCAACTTCAATGTGCCGCGTTTTCCGGTGCGAGATAAACGATGGAAATGATTAAAAACAGCTCGTCAATACGAAAGTGGGACAAAAGATCTAGGTGTGCCCCTTGAAATATCGCATAGAATATCAC
Source organism: Paragonimus heterotremus (assembly GCA_013368495.1). NCBI lineage: Eukaryota > Metazoa > Platyhelminthes > Trematoda > Plagiorchiida > Troglotrematidae > Paragonimus > Paragonimus heterotremus. Next base: position 3,980 of record LUCH01005426.1, on the reverse strand, counting down.
CGGCTAGTATCGGCAAAAGGATGGCAGATAATTTCAAAGACTTTCAGATGAAAATGTCCTTCGTTTCCTCAATGAATTGTTGGGCAGTGGTCCTTTTTGTTCATTCCAAGGAGGGTGATGATTGGACTAAGTTGACGTCAGGGCGTTATAATGCATCAGCAACGATATTATTGTCACCACGTATGTGTCGCATATCCGCTGGAAATTGGGAGATATAATCCAAGTGTTTTATTTCATACACGGAGTACCGGTCAGATTTGACGCGAAAAGCAAATGTCGAAGGTTTAAGACCGGTTTGCGTAACAAAGTGTCAGACTTCAAAAAGGTGTCGAAAGTAACGGATTGCCAATTAAGTAGTCAACAGTTTACACCCAGAGGTGCAGCACTTTGCCAGCACTGATCATAGCTTTAAAGAAAAAAGGCCAACGATTACTATCCATCATTTACGGATTGTTCTAGGATTGTGCCAATGGCAGCATTTGATGTATCGATGGTTAGAAAGAGACGGGTGTTTGGATCGCACCTTGTGAAATATGGTTTAGTGGCGAGCCATGAAGCTTCGTTTGTCACTGAGGAAGCTACTTTGCCTCTGAGTGGAAGTTCGACGGACTGGGAGTTTGAGTTAGTCAGGCCGGACAGATGTTCTGATATGCCCACACAACGAGGAATGGGACGCCGACAACAGTTGAGTATGTCGAGAGATCGTCGGAGTTTTGTCGCCGTAGTAAGATTCGAAAAACTCAAGATAGACACAACTTCACTTGACAGAGATGTGATGCCTGTGTGATCGATGCGATGTCCCAAGAAATCCAATGAGCTAACCCCGAAGAAGCTTGTCGATGTTGATCTTAATGTTATACTTCATTTTTTTAATATCATACTTAGTCTTAATTTTAAATGTACTATCATACTTTTGTATCGTTTTACGCGAAACGGTCGAGAACAGCAGAAAGATGAGACAAGCTCTATTCATTTGATTGGCCAGCAAACAAGACATCGTTCATCTAGACGAATACAAAAGGGAATCCACGGAGTATTTCGTCTATGAATCGCTGAAATTTTTAAACCACATTATGAAGCCCGAAGGGCATCCTCGTGAACTCGAAGTCTGAAGAGTGTTGTAACGACTGTCTTCGGAATGTGATGTCCGGCAACCGGGATGTGATAATAGGCGCGTGCTAGATCTGCTTCAGAGGAAATGAAAGCGACAACGAGTCTTAAAAAGAAATCGTGAATATCCGTACCAGAACATATATTGCAGCCGCTATCTGAAATCAGTTTAAACCGTGATGATAATAAGACGATTGATTTCAGATATGGCCGAAAATATAAGAGGAACGAGTGTGCAGGATCCGGAAGGTGCTTTCCCTAACGCTAGCTTTGCCGACCGCCTATCGGACTGGGCAGTTTTCAGCAACATTCCTAAAGTGCAAGTGACAAGACTTCTATGCATTTTAAAGAAAAGAATGCCGGAGTTACCTAGTGATACGCGAACGTAGTTAGTGGCACCGAGAAGTCCGCCCATACGTGCCGTTCATCCGGGCAAATGTACTAATTCGGGTTTCGTTAAGGGCATTGTGAATGCTATTTTAAGCTGAGGGCTACATCATGTGACTTCAGTTGGAATGCATCATCATCATCATCATAACAACCATAAGCTTGACCAAAAGGTAATGTGGCTTGGGTCGCTGCTCATTTCAACAGTGACGTGGAATATCCTAGAAGAAAACAATACTAAGAAAGTCAAAAGTTAATAACAGGAGACTAAGGAGATGAACAAGAAATAGTATGAATACAGGTACGCCATCGGCTGCGATACATCGCTATCTCGGATGGCATATCTAACCAGCAGTTTGAGTGAGCATGAGGACCCCAGCCAGACAAGCGACATCTACCCAACTTGCTCAATGGAGCAGTCAGGGTCTTCATATTTCGCGACCACGTTGTTGCTTAACCACTACGCCGTTTTGCCCAACTGTTGGCGGCCTCAGCCTATAATGCCCGGTAGGGTAAACGATCAGATGACATACGGAGTACATGACCCAACCAACGCAAGCTGTGCATCGAGATTAGTTGACCAATTGATCGCGTATTCCGAGTGTTCCTGAATACCCGCCGGCGGGATGTCATATTGCTAAAGCAATCAGCCCACCTAATGTGGGCCAATTGGCAGGGGCAACGATTGTCAACCACAGCAAGCCCATTAGTCTTTTTTGTGAACAAGCCACGTTTCTGAACCATAAAGCAAAATGGAACGCACATAGGCATTATATAGCCTTCCTTTTAGCGACAACTGAACTTATTTCCGGCCCCACAGATGACGCTGTTCGGCAAAGGCAAATAGTGCTTTCGTTATCCTCGCTGATATCTCATCAGCAATATTAAAGACCGACGAGATAGTACTGTCGAAGTGCGGGAAACTATCCACAGTCTCAAGCGGATTACCTGTAATGGAGAACGTAGAAGTTGATGTGCCCCGGTCTTGAAGCAATACTTTGCATTTTGATGGTGTGAAGCGCATTCCATTCAAACCAGCTCGGTCGCTCAACCTGTCCAACATGGCCTGCATGTCTTGGCAGAGGGGCTAAATAAAATAATGTCGTCCGCGTACTCCATATTGGTCAACCTAGTGCCAGAAGGAAGTTCAACTCCATGCCCACTGTAATCTCGAAGTGTACCTTCCAGAATGTCGTCCATGGCAAAGTTGAACAGGAGGGGGGATATCAGGCACCCTTGACGAACACCACCAGAAGTGATGAACGCCTGAGACAGTTGTCCATAAACTCTCACCCTGCTTGCAGTGTGAGCATACAGTGATCTCCACAGATGCACGTATTTCCCCGGTACTCCCTTACTTAGGAGACAGCTCCAGAGAACGTTACGAGCAACTGAGTCGAAAGTAGCTTTTAGGTCCAAGAAGACAACGACTGTCGGCTGCCTGTACCAGTGCCAGTGTTCCAAGATCCGTCGCAAGGTAAAACTATGATCAACACCCCCCCCTCCGACCGGATCGGAATCCTGCCTGTTCTTCACGTATCTGACTTTCTCTGGGCACAGTGACTGGACGTAAAATAGACCAGTGAGTAACTTGGACGCAATTGACACCAAACTGATGCTTCTGTGGTTGTCACATAGACTTCGGGCTCCCTTTGTGAAAACGGGAATGACTGTTGACAGGCACCAATCACGACGCACGTCTACAGATCCCCAGGTCGTCTGGAGGAGATTTGTCAGTTCTGATATCAACCTCTCGCCACCACCTTTGAAAAGAGAGGGAGAGAGGAGGTCTGGACCAGGAGCCTTATTACGCCTCAATAGCTTGAGCTCTAGAACCACTTCTGCTTACGACGGAGGACCGTCTAGAATGCAGTAACTGACAAATCGGGTCCCGTCGTCCACATGATCTGGCTGAGGCGAGCTGAACTGTTTTTCAAAATGTCAAATTGGCGCGATCGACTGGTGATAAGTGATTTTTTTACTCCTGACGTGTAGACTCATAGACAGCTAAAGCTACGTATTTCATCCGGTCGCCCAGGTTCAAGTGTCCTGAATACGCCAGTAACCTATAGAAAACTAGTTTGCTAAAGGAGACAAAACATTCAAGTGGGTCAAATAGAAATAGGCAGAAACATGGCATGAATGACATTCAAAATTAGCGATTCGACATATCGCCCACCAGTTATACTGAAACAATTCGATGCTATAAAGTTCATCCCCGAATCACAGACTAACAGGCAGATGGCTCTCGCAATCCTAAAATCAGCTTATGAATCGTTTATTCTGTTGTGAGATCACCTTCGACGTCCCTAAAATCCTAAACTCCCTGTGACGTGAGAGTTGCCTTGCCAGTACCACGGCGCCAGTTCACATTACCTCTTGAATGGAAAGTTACTACAAACCACTAACATCAAGTTTAGTGTGTTGGCGTAAGTGTCGCAGTTTTGCCCGTAGCTGTATGAGGAATCCGCGCCATCTCCACC
>LUCH01005425.1:29768-44502 GCA_013368495.1 Paragonimus heterotremus | reverse complement strand
CAGTTGTTTTAACCGCAAACGACGCTTGGCCTGCGAAGTCGTTTATTGTGCGAACTCCCGTACAGATCATGTTAAAATTGGTACCACAAACGCGTACACTCATTTGCACGGCGGACGTGAATTCACCCTCATTGGATAGCAATACGTCGTCTTCCACCACGGTGGCACTTCCTCCATAGTGTGTACACATTATTCCGATAGTCACTTCTGGTCCATCGTCTTCCTGGCGTTGAGGCTTGTCCTTCAGTTGTTGAATATCACTTGTGAGTGGTACAATACTCACAAACCAGAATGCCTCTTATGTAACACTATCAATGGCAACTGGACGTTTCTTGGTCATCACAGATGACGCGGGTTGTCAGACGCAGCACGTATCTTTACTATTCTTGATTATATGTCATCGAGGACAAGTTACGTCGGACTATAAAAAGAGGCTTCTGCTAGCACCGTGAACAACATTAACTAATCAACTAGCTGAATAAGACGTTGTTTCGAAACGTATACAATTCACTATGTGCGGGGCGATGCATAATCGAGTGGAATGCCGTCGAGTTAAGATCGGCACTATCTACAACAACAACAACAACAACAACAACAACAACAACAACAACAACAACAACAACAACAACAACAACAACAACAACAGCAGCAGCAGCAACAACAACAACAACAACAACAAATACAAAACGTTCACGCAAAGGCGTTTTCGGGAACCAAAGACAAAACCCCATTTCTTTTGGTCCCCACATCAATTCCATTTAGGACGTTTGATGCCTGGCAAACCACAGATGTGCAAAAGCAAGTATCGACTGGTCGGTCACTTCTCTGTGGTCGCGTTCACGATGCCTCGAGGTTGTGAACGCTGAATACAGCATACCAGGGTTATCCGTCTTTGCTTCTTAGCATAGCTGCATAAGCTTACAATGTGAATCCGGTTTCGTATTATGGATTTCGTCTTCAGTCATACCTGACTAACGACTAATCAACGGACTGTAGGCGAGTCCCTTACCACTATGCTGATCACAAGGTGGGCCCTCACATATATGGAATTCAATCTCTGGGAATGTTGAACATTGATTGGAACGCACAAAATAATTTGAGAGATAAACAGTAGGTGTAATCCAAGATCATACGAAGTGGAAGTTGGAAGTAGGCTCAAACAATTAGACGCTATCTGTCGCGGTACATAGTTAACTCAAACCAAGCTGGCAGGCGGTACCTGGAGGACGTTAACGGGACAGCTCATCCGGTCACTTAGCTCACCTATAACCCAAGCAAATGATGCAATATATGATAAGTGAGGCTGATCACGAACAACGTTAGCGACGTGAACGTGTAACATTAGAGAGTTGGCATAAACTGATACTTGAAATATGATGTACAGGATGAATAGCATAAAACTGTGTGACAGTTTGTTTCCGTTAGACATTATCAGTTGTGAGTGGAAACGTCGCTGCGGTTGTAGTGAAGCAGTGTCTGGTGGCGTGGAATTTGACGAACGTTTTGAATGGGTGGCTGCGTGATCTACTATCACAACGAACTTCCTGAGAGTGTGAACAAAGCGGAGCTTATTAAAAACGTGTCAAATCAGCTTGTTTGGACTGCAGTTTCGTGGAAATTCAAACACAGCCCAGTCTGCCTAATGGAGTTAATCAGCAGCGGATTGAACGACACTGATGGGGATATATTGGCGAATAAGAGAGCACTTTCAGTCATGAATAAATTGTGTCGCATCGATGTAAACAAGTTCTAATCTACTCGCACATGTATTACGCGTCTCCAGTTCACGAATTTGGGGACCTGCGCAAAACTTATGACCAGTCGAAGTCACGATATTGAGCTGATGGGCTAGTTATTGAATCGTTCGCTAACAATTCAAGTTCACAAAGAGTTGCACGTAATCTATCGATCCAAAAAATGCTTTTCTCAATATCCAACGGCAAAGAAGGTAATCTATCTTCGAAACGGTTTATGATAAGGCGCTCGTGAAAACTGGATTTAATACGGTACTAACTGAATCGATTTATTTGAAAATTAAATATCCCACCCCGAGTGTGAAAATCCTCAGAAATTGAATAAATAATGCGTCGTACAACAACTCTGATAACTAGGCACCGCCCAGTAATGGGGGACGATAAAACGGAATCGAGTTCATTCAAACAAGGGGTCATTGGTTGGGTCGGAGCAAAGTGATTGTTTAAGCATCAAGGAATGGTAAGAATTATAAGCTACTTGAGACAGAATATGGAAGAAAAATGTCTTATTTTGACATTTAGAAAAGTACAGGGCTCAGACTGAATAAGAGCAGAAGAAATGGCTATTATAGTTGGTGTAAGAATAAAGATGATTAATTTAGTTTAATCTTAGGAAAAATAATGAAACAGAAAATTACCTTTCAACACCAATCAAACAAAGCACAGCAATCTCAAAATTAATGCAACAGACCTAAACAAAGTCAACACTAATCGCCAATCTCGGGCGAGTTGCCAATAAGTTGTTGATTGCTTCTGTAAACGTCTACATCTCTGCGGTTATACCAACTTAAAAAGCCCTATGAAAACACGCGAATTCTCACATTCTTTCGAAATAATGGTTGCCGTATTCACTACAAACAATAATGGTGTAGACGTTCCGAAATTCCGACTATTTCAAACTGAAAACAACGCACGTGTGGTCGCGGCTTTCGTTTTCGAAAAAGCCTTCCGGCACGGGACTCGATTGGTGCTCTTGTTAGAATGCATCAGTAGTGTACATACTCGTCCGGGTCGGAATGTGCACTCCGGCCGTCGCGTTTGCGAGACCAGTGTGTTAGCCACTTCGGAAACGTGGCTACCTAGGCATTGCATCAATAAAACTGTGTCTTAGTTGATGAGATGTTAGAGAAAACATCTGAACGGTAAACGCTAGTGTGCTTGAAAACACCGTGCATAATGATTAGTTTGCCAAGCAGTTTGAACAATGGTCGGTTGACATCAACAGAAAAATGTAATACACGAAGCAACTACGCTTCATGGTGCGTACAAATTCACTTTCTACGTCTGCTGTGAAGTGTAATCAGGACGTCTTTGTCTCACTCTATGCGATCTATAAATTTCCATGTGGCCAGATAAAAGAATAATCGTTCGCTGGACATACAAAAAGGTGAACAAGTTCCAATTTGGTTGCATACAGAGTTCGAAACATCCAACGCAGATTTATCGGCACAGAAATCAAATACACCTTTTTAATTCGCCAAACACCTGCCTGAGTCAATCCACAGAATGATCTACCTCGAAAGTTCACTGTGTTATTCAGGCACCTTGCTCTTCGCCAAAATGTCACAAATTGAGCGCACGTCCCATACATATGTGTGCACAAAAACACTGACAATATAGTTTGTCTGTGCTTCACCTGATCGTTTCTATCTAATCCGGATATCCGATGATAAATACTGAATACTCTGGTTGACCAGTTTATCCCTTTCCTGGTTTTTCGTACATTGAACGTCATCAGGCAGACAGGAATAAGTTTTTAACTGGTATTTTATGAGACGCGCTTTTTAATCCGATAACTTGGACGTAGGTCACAAAATGTATTACTCACCTAATGCTGTTTATATCCACCTGTCATTCAGGCTCCGGATCAGCGTCAGTAAGATGCGTGTAAGTTAGGACGGTCTAGTAGAGTGACCTGAGTCTTGCAGCACTTAAAATTGAAATGTCTTGTTCACCGAAAAAAGTGAAAAATGTTCCACTTGCATTTGCATGCACTTTGTTGACTAAGTCACAAAATCTTCTTGATCAATAGTTGGCAAACGGTGAACAGCTCATGTGAAGGAAGTGCCTTGAGATCATGTGAAAAACTGTGAGCATGAACATAAAGCTCTTACAAGCTGACTGTTTCGTGAGCGCGATTCATCCTCTTGAACCTGATAAGCAGCAGGTAGTTTATTATTTCCTATTGGACCACGTCGCCCAGAATGATCGTTGCGATTCTGGAAGGAAACAATGTACACGCAGTTGGTAAAATAGCTGTGAACATCTCCAGAGTACAAGGTGAAGAACAGTGCGATCGAAACAATTGACAGTGACACACGCACGAACACTACGCATTGATGAATGAATCGGTTGAGTTGGTAATTCTAGAGACAGCATGGTGATATTTTGTTGCTGATTTCCAGCAAAGTTAGAAATTAGGTGGAGACGATAACCATTTTCGATGTATCAAAAACCGGATAGGAAATAACCAGCAAACAGATTCTGTGTTATCTCGTTAACAAAATGAAACTTGAACACTCCAAATAGATGTCCTAATGTTGAAATCAATCTACGCACCTCATAACAGTTAATTGAACCAGACCACGGGAGGAAGTCGGTGATTCACATCAATGGCAAGCAAGTGAAGTCGAATGTGCTTTGCAAAGACGAGTGCCGTTTCGGCCTTGAGTAGCAATTTGAAACTTCCTGTGATTTCACACCAACGCCGATGACCGCAGATGAGCGACGACGATTCTCGCATGCTAACGTCCCATGAGTACACATCATACGAACACACCAGCCGATAAATTCATCGTAACAAATGTCCGACTGAAACACACTACCACCATTCAGGCTCAACCAACAAGCGTAATGTATATGACGCCATTGACGCGCAGAGGTGAACTAGTATGCTAAAACAAAAGCGACTGGAACCAGGAAGAGGATGATCGGCAAAAGTTATCAGGATCCTTTGCGCAGTATGAACTAGTATACCAGAAATCTAGCTACACATCATACAACAGTTCGCTAAAAACTTTATTGTATTAATGTTTGATGAGTACGCGACTAAGAGCTCTCCCAAAATCACATTACCACAAAAGTTTGATATGTGTTTGCTTCGTAAGGTCAATGAAGTTTTCGACATATATGAGAACTCCTATTAATTGATTTGTTAAAAGGGTTTGAGACAGGCAATGAAAACTGACGAATGAAAATTGGAGATTGCAATATGGTCTTGTGATGCGAGAAAATTGGATATGTTATGTTTCCATCAATCATTCAAGTGTGACAAACTTTGGAAGAGTATTCATAAAGAAATTGTAGTACACAAATAGATGATCCAGTCGGAATGTGAAAAAGTGATATACAGAGTGAATAGAAAAGATATGGTCCGACAGTTCATTCAAAGCGTTGGTAACGTTGAACAAGAGAAAGTTCAATAAAACTCCATGGAGGATCTGGATGGCTGGAATCAATATTGAGCACTGAAGGATCGATCAGTATTTCGAACAGTGGGAATGACAGCTACAGACAATTTGAGGAGGGTGTGACCAAGTATCATGTAGAATTGATCTCTCCAATTCGGATGATATCAGGTCCGCTCTTTAAAGATATCGTCCTCTGAATAAACACAGTTTTAAGAGGGTCATGATGTACGAAAAGGTCGAAAATTTTCAGAATGTTTCCGAATTGATGTATCCATATAATGATTCTGATTGAACACGGAGGTTTGTCCTCAACGCAGGACTACCTCACTGTTCGAAAGTCGGAACGTAAATTTCTCAAGCTTTCAGGTCCGCCAAATTAAATCCTTAGCCTCTTGCACTTCACTTGATACTGACATCGAAACACCACCGGTTTTGAAAATGAAATTTCCGATGTGCCGGAAGTTGGTGAAATTACTGAATGGGTAGGCCCTGAACCTCGACCTTCTGATCGCATCAACAACCCGAGCGATTTGCTCGAAATACATGCGAGTTGTTATCATCTGTACTTTGAAAAGCAGAAGCATGAGTTTATCTGATTTCCAGATAATCAGGGTCCCGAGATTGAACAAGTTTATTGTAGGTTGCCACCTTCCATATTGATCGCACGCACGTTCGGGTTGATCTATGACAATTACAGTGACCATTAATAGATGAGAATATCTCACGCTTGTTTATAATTGTAAGGCAGGTCATGGGATAATATGCGCCGTCATGTGGAGCATGAATAGATAGATCATGGCGATTAGGCTTACATAAAAATGGAAAGGGGTATGTCATACGCTTCAGATTCGCAAATAAGACGAAAGCTTAGGATTGCCACTGACTTGTGAGTGTTATTTAGACCAAAAGCATCCAGCCATCCCAGTATGACAGCGCTAGGCTAATTGTGGGCGCTTCATGTATAGTCAAATTGTGCGGAGCAGGTACACAATAATATCGACAATTTGTCATTTGTTTCAATCAATGTGGAAAGTGAGAGATGTGTAGTGTTTGTGAATAAATTCCCATTTATATTGCTTAGCAGTCAACTTTGAATATGATTATCTACGTGGAACCGTGCCAGTCCACGGAACTTCAGCACTCACCGCGGTTATGATTTCATTGTCATTTCCTGAAATAACGGTATATCAAAGCTAGCACGAAATGTTGCCAATCTCTTTGATGAACACCAATGAAAACCCGTTTGTGCATGTATCAGTATACTGACGCGGATAGGTATAACGTGCACAGGCACAGAGCAAAGAAACACTGAATCGTGCACGTGCGTGTTTCAAAACCGTTCTGACAGTCAGAAGTTTGATGGGAGTTTGGCGGAAACTGGAATGGGCGTCAACACATTCGCGCTACGTAGAACACACACGTACCACACGTCTCATGAGAAGGTGAACTCGTTGTGCCAGTCGTCTTGAGAAGCAAGAGAATTCATTAATATTCCATTTGAACCTGCTCAACCCAACTTGGTTCCAATGCATACGTTTTGGAAAAACAATAAATCAGCTGTACTTGAACGACGAATCGGAGTGTGAAGGGTTAACTAGCGAGAACAGCTTGGTTGGATTATTGAGCCGCCACTAGTGGAACACATATAAACACACTGACCAATTTCGAACTATATTATTGACAAGTAGCTGTCAACCACGATCAATTCGGTATTACCGTTCCAAATTGTAGCCTCTGTAAACAGTTTCATTGTCGGAAACGTTCGTGTGGATCAACAGGCTCGAGAGTAGGCACCTCATTGTTCGACCAATCGATCCAAGCTTAGGTGGTTGACCTAACACATGATTGTGTTTGATTCAATTGCCCTGAGGAGCGGAAATTTCTGAGAAGATGAGACAGGCAGTCCGATTCGCTTCTACAAACATTTGGTTGGCCGCACTCAGAGCTTCGAGCAGATCACTACGCATCAGACGCCATTGAAACTAGTAGTGTTCCAATTTCCTTCGGTTACGAGTTTGCAAACAATATCGAAATTTCATGTAACAGTGGTGATTCATGCACAGTAAGTTGAATGCAACATTATTTCAGTGATTCAGTCCAAAAGGGATGGCGATGTAAGAGAAAGAGAAAATCTGAATAATTATCCAAACCGCCTGCGGGTGTTTGGCATATTCCAGCAAACCGGTCGTACTAACCCGTCCGTTTTACATTGGTCTTGTTCGTGGTGACCAAACAATGAATGAACGACCATCGCATGTGAAGTACTCATGAACGTGGTCAGAATAAATTACAAACCACTCATATCTAATCAGAGCTCCCACATTTAGATGGGCTTTACAAATCGACTGCTTTTTTGAGAGGAACCAGACTCGAATTATGGTTGTGACAAAGTTCGTCAGTGGTGCATATACTCGTCACGAATTGTGGCTGAGCTTCGTCTCAGGTTCGCCTGTGGCGGTCGCATTGACCATTGCGTCAGTGACTTCACATCCAACCTTGCCAAACTGTCACATTCGAACGCCCAACCGAATTTGTTTGTTAGTAGTGTCAAAGTGGTTCAATCATTTTGAGAGGAGACAAATTAACCGTCTGCTTAACGCAGCTCGACTGGCGCATGATTAGAACATCACATGAGAACGAAAACATGGCAAGCAGTTAAGATGAACTCGACTCACGATTAATCATAGCTTTTGCACTTGGACGAGATGTGATATCTGGTATCGATCTGACCTCCCTTGAGAGTATGCGCGACATGTCAGTAGATCGCATTGTCGCTGTCTATAATATTTGCGTGATATAATAATACTTCGTGCATCATGCATCCGAATGGAATCTTCGTGCACAAATTCAAACGGTTCGCGCCCTCTGGTTTCAGCTTACCACGACGAAGTTATTTGAACTGTGATTTGAAATAATGGCGTGATCCAGGTTATATTTTTTAGACTGGTTTGTTGTGGCATATGAAGGGATTGCGAAGCCGTTGAGCTCTTCTCACGTGAACTCACTCGCAGTGATTACAGACACCTCCTCACAATTTGCGAGCATTTGGTATCATACACGCACACAGCAGTGTTAATATCTAATCTAACCTCTGAAGTTAGAAAATGACGCATTATTCAACACGGTGTTTACGCCAGGGTTGATAGGGCAACGAGACTATCCATACATGTGAACGCAACTTACCTAAGTCTCTCTTTCGAAAGTGGACAGACAACGGCTCCTGTACTCTGCGATCCACACTGTGTTTCTCTTCCGTAGATCGCCACATCGACAGCTATAGGATTAAACACAAGACACTACACTAAAACTGCTGCGGATTTTATCTCTGTATTTTTTCCAGACCGTTACTATAAGTGTGGTTGCTTTAGTTGATTGCTATTTGCACCGCAACATGTCTGTACTTCATTCTGATGCTATTTGGATTTTTATTGACTTCACCGATCGTGGTTCGAAGGATGGGAATTAGCAACTGAGCACCTAAAAGCATGCACACGAGTAATTTGCATGTATTTTCCTAACTGTTCCTAACTGTTTTCCAAGAAACAGTTTTGCGCGATATCAACGTTTAGAATATGCCAATGAAGGCCGACTCGTTTATAGGCACCACAAGATTTCATTCGAGCGAATGAACAGTAGAATTTTCATGCCAGCCGGTTTACAAATAACAGTAAGACAAGTCATGTCATCGATGTGTCCATTGACAAGACGCATACATTCTTGTCGTCGAGCTAACTCCAGACCTTTAACTATACCATCTTCAAGATTGCTACATTCTGCTGCATTTGTGGATAAAAATATAAAAGTCGCATCGTTAGGTGACAAACGTGATGATCTCCACGATTGTCAGATAGCAATACATGCATTTTGCCTATTCCTTCTACCGATGACTGATGAAGCTAGTATATCCCCTCTGATGCTACTATATGAGACCCCGACAACTTCTTCCCCGTGATGCTTCACCACTCTTCATTTTTGGTGTGAGGTTATTATTAAAAAGTACACGATAGAACAGTGCCGCCTAATCGTCGTTACATGAATGTCATTGACCAGACAGTTATTGATTACTGATTTCAAGTGTAATTTTTGGGCACTTAAGACAAACACGGGAACTTCATTTACTCAGCTGCATAATTAACAAGAGGGCCTATTATGTCCTACTCGAAAATCTACCTGTAGCTATATATATATAGTTCTCATGGGGGAGAAGTTTCATTCATCATCGTGACAATCACGCAGAAAAGAACGTTTGTATAATTCGGAAATCGCCCAACTGATTGAAATCCACTTTCAAACTGGATATGATGTTGGAAATCCTTGGCTCGTGAATTCACTGTGTCAAACTACAAAAGCTCAGCTGTTTGGATGGATACTTTTTGAAGTCGCCTACCAAGATTATTTCGCAGGAATAGCCTGTAAGTTGAACTGGAACATTTGCGAAAGCGAATCGTTGACCCTATATCTATCTCTGTAGAACGTTTGAACTGTGTTGGACGGCAGAACACTTGTAGTGTTCCATTGTTTAATACCTTGACATTTCCAAATGGCATTCGAATGTTCAAATAACGCCACATCTAGCCGTTCGCTGAAATGTGTAGATGAAGTGTGTGGAATCCTATCGCGGCCCAGAAGATGCGAAAATTGAATAGTGTAAACAGAAATCCACTGTTCGTAAACACAGACAGCTGAATAGTTGCTCCCGGTGAGTTTTGGATTAGTAAAGCCCATACATTACACAGTAAAGTGCATTACAGTTAAGAGCAAAAACAAAGCAGATATTGTGCGACACATATGGAAGCAAGCAAACCGCAACTCCGAATTGTACGTCTCAATACATTTGCAAGTGCTTTCGCGAAAAACTCAAACTCATGGACAACAAAGCACTTATCAAATGCAGATTATCCCGTTTGTTCCATCCTGACACTACAATACGCGTCCGCACTGCCGATTAGTCTTAATTACCAAAGGCAAATTTTGTCACGATTTGAGTGTGATTGTCATGAGGAATCTGCCAACTTGAGTGCTTGACGATTGATGAGAATACACGGATGATCTGAAGCAACTCGCCAACTAAGTCTAAGGATGTATCGGTTTGGATTTATTTATTATGAACTTACAAGGTCAAGTCGGTCAGATACACATTGCTCTCAAAATCTGTGTGCACAAGATGACTACCAATCCATTGCGACTGGAGTGATGGGATGCTCCAGACATACTGCTGCGTTCGAATCTCCGGTAGAAACGCAGTCATTTATTCAGTTGATCTAACGGGAAGAAAGGGACAACTTTATGACACCCGTACCTGGAACATAGGAAATTGGGTCAACTGCTCTCACATACTAGTAGCCGATAACAATGTAAATGTGGGGGAGGCAACACTGTTAGCGGTCGGGAGGCCTTCCTATAAGACTAGCATCACCATCCGATCAGCCCTGACGGAAGCGGCCCGGATTCATTAAGCTCAGCATCATCAATTATGAGTTTGATGTTAATTATTTAATGAACACGAACAACGTCCTTGAGTAATACTTGCTGAGTATTTGGAGACGCCTACTACATTTAGTGCACCTATGTGAGAGACAACTATGGTCAAATAAACAGATGATGGAATGAACTGGAATGAATGTAATTCGTAGCGAAACAGTCAGTGTATACGACAAGTTTATATTAATGAAAAAGTGAGCAGTTTATCTGTATTGATGTCGCTCCATCGCCCTGGGAGCATCTCTTCCCGTCAGACCCAAGAAACGAGGTTTGGTGGAATTTTCAAAGCCACTTCTATGTGGTGACTAGGATTGGATACGTTTGTGAATTGTGCGCAACTCCTCGAATGATATAGAACGAATAAATTAATACTGTGGAGAACTGTCCGAACTAAAATATTTTTCTGGTTGCTATCTGAACAACCACTAACACGTTGGCTTGATATCTATAATCTCATCGCGGCACTCTAAACCTCTGACAATTTTACACTCATGTGAATTAGTCTAACCAGCTACGACAGGTGGTAGTTAAGGAGCCTTCCTTGCGGCTCGATAGTATATGTGCCTATAACCACTTAATAAAGCCCATTAGAAGATGATTAGTCTCCATGGTAAAAATCATCTCATCTGAGATCAGTTGTTTATTGTGCCAGTTAAGTAAACTATACCATGCCAGCCACTCTACTGTTCTATGAACTTCGTCTGAGGGAAAGAAACAAACAATTCGAACAGCTTCAATTCACACCAAATTGGGCGCACCGGGTATCTCAAACAGATAACTGGTCAACTGTCAAAATTCTCACCTTGTCAGATGGGTTATTGCTCATATCAGCAATGATTGAAACATGGGAAACCGAGCCATGTACTACTGATAACTGATGACTGAATACAATGCAAATGCGATAGAAATAGTATAGTTGAATTGTTTTTCAAACCACATGCGGTCGATAACGTGGCATGATTTCTTTGGTTTAAAAAGTATGGCTCTTGTGAAACAGACACTGGGATACAGGTAGCAGACGGTTCACGTCTGTACGCACATGTTGTTCTGCCATGGTAAAAGGGCAGGAATGAATGTGAACTTTTGTGGTCAACAAAATAAACGATTTTGCTCCGCAGCCTTTGTCATAATCTGCAGCCTCATTACAAGTTCACATCGGGATAGGAACGTACATTATTATAGTTCATACATAGGAATATGTCACTCATAAGAATTGTCTGTAGACATACGACGACCAGAACCAGACTACTAAAAATGGACGCCATTCTAGAAAGGCTGATAGCATTTAGGTGACTCTCAGCAAATAATGGGTTTCCAACAACACATTTAACCCTGACTTACACAATACTCCATCAACCAGATCACTCATTGATAGACTTTTGTCCAGTAGAAACATTGATTTTTGTTTCACTAGAAATCATCAAAACGACAGGAAAATGGACTGTAAGGACTTTATATATTTGGTTTAGTCCTGCCGGTCATCTACGACAGACATTCAAATGAGTATAAAGTTAACGTTTGGTGACACGGCAGCAAACGAACGACCCTCACTTGGTAATTACTCACGAATGTGGTTAATGCAAATTAAACGTCACCCACACTGGGTCACCATTACCGGAGACGGCCAACAAAATTCACCAGTGTCATATTAGGCACCTATAACTGCTGTGCGTAGTCCTTCTCTTTGCGCTAATGCATTCGAAGAATTCCAATAACGGACGTTTCAGCCAGCTTGCACTGTGAATAATTTAGCTGGATGCCTCAAGACTGGTCGTAATGCTTCGCATTCCATACCCCATGCTCGTACGTGACCTCATCATCTACAGCCCAAGCTTCCAGCATTTGTTTTTATCATCGCCGTTTCAGTGGTAACACTTGCAGGTGCACGGATTCATGTGAATATACCAGTCTAATTTCCATGGGCAACCCAGACAAACGGACTGACTTGACGGATCAGTTACGGCAACAGCCGCCGCTGGCTAGTCCAACAATTGCCTATTTCACGTCCACAATAGCGCCAACAGGCTCCATTTCCTCATCGATATCAGAAAAAGGCCATTGTATGGTATAGTTGAAACAACTGTAAATTTGCCAACCTACATTGAATATTAAGGTGCCGATGCAAGACAATCATCCACCGCATTACCAACAGCGGGGTACCCGAATTTGCGCAACCATGCCGAATGCCCTCGAGAAGCCGAAGATCGGTAAGGCAGAATTCGCCGACCAGGTTCTTCGCGGGCTACAATTTGTGCTTCCTTTCATCCATGACATACTCGTGGACATCCTCAAAGCACAGGAGTACACCTTTCACTTAAAATCGATCTCCGAGCGTTTAAATCATTATGGCTTCACAATCAACACAGCCAATTGCGTCTTCGATGCCTCATCCACTAACCTTCTAGGACACCGCATCAACAAAGACGGTATCCGGCAACTATAAGAGAAAACCTATGTGATTTTGAACTATGCATTGTTTTAATCTGTTAAAAACCTTCTTCGATTTTAGCTCGCTGTCAGTTGTTACTGACGCTCTATCCCCATGTTCTGGCGTGTTGAAAAAACTGGCCGATCTGATCCAGAGTAAACCTGGAATGTTTGTTTGAAATCCAGAAGCCGCAGCCGCTTTCACATCCGTCAGGCAGGCGCTGGCTAATACTACCCTCCCCACAGATGCTACAACTCACCCAACCAAGATGCAGTATCTTCCACAAGGGAAAGATGACCATTTACCTCTTCGTCGAACTCATCCGGTATTTGTTGAAAAGATATCAGGTTTCTATTTTCATTGGATATAAACTTCTAATACACGTTTTCAACGTCACCTCAAGATCCAGTATGGTATCTTGACCGATAAATCCGGACCTCTTGTCAAGCTTCAGTACCGGCAAGTTTTTTCCAATCATTTTCATTCAGTTTTACACCCCAGCATTCATTTAAACGTCAACTCCATCAAGGGGAAGTTTATTTGACCAAACATATATAATGACGAGCGTAAATGAACTTAACATCATCTGTCGGGTCTGTGAAACAGGGTACACCGCCATACCATCACCACACCTAAAACATTTAGCGTTTTAGACGCTCGTTAAAATCAAGTGTTTCGAGCCTTGAAAGCGGGTAGCTTACGGAATGTTTATCCGAAAAATTAATGTCCATTTTAACATCGGAACAGACAAACACTCTTTTGCGTATGACATTGATCTAAAGACGTGGAGGTTGTTATTTCTGTTAATGCTCAGTTCATGTACTGGAAGCAAATAATTCACGTCCGTGTGCACTCCAAGCTTTCTTCTTGTATTTTACCCCGTTACTTCAATGCCCGGATAAGTGCATCTCCCTGTCTACTGAGTAATGGCATGAGTATCATAGTGTAGTCGCTTGTCCTCACCACACCCCTCTCACCGCGAAGCTTGTTCTAACTGCAGAAAACGTCGTTTTGACCCCCGTCGTTTTCTCCGCGATCGACGTACCGCCTTCGGTGATGTCGATAATCTTGATATGCATTCTCTTCTGATCGGGGTGTCGTACTGTTTACAAAACTGGCTTCCGTGAACTCGATGCCGGTGCTTCTCATTCTTCATCAAAACACACTGAGTCGTGACGTCCCGCATTTATATAGGATTCCATCCGCCTCACCATAAACTTCATAGATCCGGGCTTTGTTGCACCTCATGAACAAAATTACTTATCAAATTACAGACATGGCACACACTCATATATCAACATGTTCGAAACGAGCTACGCATTTTCGGCTAAATTGGATATTTTTCCTATGGATGAATTACACAAACGAACACTGCTGGATTCTTGTTAACAGTGAACACTCCAAGAGGTTGGGAAACAAGCCCGCTAGATAATCCCTTATTGTGACATGCACACCCCATAGCGAATGACGCCCATCGAGCTGCGTTAAGCAGACGGTTAATTTGTCTCCTCTCAAAATGATTGAACCACTTTGACACTACTAACAAACAAATTCGGTTGGGCGTTTGAATGTGACAGTTTGGCAAGGTTGGATGTGAAGTCACTGACGCAATGGTCAATGCGACCGCCACAGGCGAACCTGAGACGAAGCTCAGCCACAAT
>LUCH01005425.1:4867-27523 GCA_013368495.1 Paragonimus heterotremus | reverse complement strand
AAAGAGCGGACCTGATATCATCCGAATTGGAGAGATCAATTCTACATGATACTTGGTCACACCCTCCTCAAATTGTCTGTAGCTGTCATTCCCACCGTTGCGAATGCTCATCAGTATGCTGATACTCATTATCCACTCATGCAACATGGATCTTACGTGCAATTTTATCTACTCTGTATGTGTATTTTATGAGTCACGTTTGTTCTTCATGTAAACGTGTGTCCCCACATATCAATCTGTGATAAATGTGGTTTACGTACACGTAATTTTGCCTCCTAGCTATCGCTCGCTGGATTTTTCCAAACTCATTCCCCTTTTTGCCGAATTCTGTTCCTCACAGTTTCTGTGTGCTAAACAGAACGAAATTGTGAGGACCACTGAGGATGCTGCTTCCGTTTTGTTGCCGGGTATGTGCCCTTTCAGTGTTTCTTAATCGCGTGTGTGATGAATTTGACTTAGAGCATGGAGGAAAGTGCATTTGTATGTTGGTGGACAATGAACTGGTGCAGTCGTATAGACCTTAGTGAATTTGTTTGCAACCGATATTAGCGGACATTATCAAGATCCACAACTTCTGTTGTTGTGCAACCAGTCGCTCATGCGAATCCCCTATTGACTACGTTTAGGCTTCACTAATCTATTTCACGCCAGACCGAATTGCAAATGGCGATACTTCCTACAGCCCAAGAATGCTGGATACTGAGCAGATGTTCTGATGTTGCTGAGAGTTTGCGCAGCTCGTTTCTTCCGACAGTTTTCCGTATGGACGCGTTCAGGGTACTACGGAATATATTGGGTTCTCATTTTACAAGTTTGCCGAGGGATCCACAAACACTGTTAAATTCACCAAGATCTGTCGTTCTGCAAACAGTTGAACCTGGGAAATATCTTCACTTTTTGGTGCGAAATGTTCCAAGGAGTTCATCTACTTTTTTGTCTAGCCATTCACAGTTGTCTACCAAACTCAGCATGGACCGAATAAATGACTTTTACCCGTCACCATACATCTTGTGACCTATTTTAACAGAGTTAGTGACCCAATTTTTATTTTCCTTCGTACTGCGGGTATTCATGATGCACTCAGTAAGCCTTTGCGTACCATGCAAATCTCCTCAGGAATGTTATGAGTGGAATAACGTACGCAAATGGAAAGAGACGGGGTGCAGACAATTTGTCTCCGTGCATAACACCTGTGGCTTTAGAAGACAACCTTGATGATCTACACTACAATCGTCCATTGACATTTCTTATTAGCAGAAGTTTTGTGTTACTCACTTCTGTATATGACTTACTTGAGCTTTGTCCATAACATTAGAAAATTGTATGTCACAATTTAGAAATGTGTATGGTTCGCGATAAATGATATATAGTCCACTTTCTCGTTCATCTACCCAACGATGTTACTAACCACGGTTTGCTTAATACATTTCTCGTGTGCCCTTTGAGTTTTTCATACATCAGAATTAAATGGGAATTCATGGAAGCATGAATACCATTGTACAGATACATAAGCGGTCTGATGCAATTAGAGGTTTGGGTTCAAACCAATAATCGAGAAATCACATAACAGGCTATGATATTTTGAATTCACGTCTGTTCCGCGTCTTTTGTACACAATGGCCACTTTTATTTTATCGTGTCTCTCTTCCGAATACTGTCTTTCTTGATTGAATACCATCTATGATTAGTGGCGTTTCTTCTCAAGTATTTGTTTGCTACACTGGTTTCATGGGTGGTTAATGCATTTTTCACTCAATGTGTAGACTCTCAGGATTTGTTAACTTTTACAAAGGAAACCAGTCCCATACTGTCTCTTCCACAAGGTAGGCAAACAATACTTTGTGAATATGCACAATTTCCTCATCGTAATGGCTGGGTATTTGTGCCTATTTTACATTCTGTCAAAAGATAATTTACAGCTTACATTATCTTTTCATGATACACTTACAATTAAGTTTCAGATGCTCAGTGTTTTTCATCTCGCTACTGGTGAAGTGGCTGTTGTACCAGCGATCTGGATGCTGTCGGAAACGTTTGTCAGATGGTCAAAACCCTATCACTACAAAAGATGCGTAGCGTTAGGGAAATTGTCACCAAGCATTCGGGTAACGATCTCAGTGTGGACTATGTGCTAAATTAGCACTTTACTTCAGGCGTCGAACTCTTGAAAAAGTAGTGTATGATGAGGCATACATCGGATCAGTCACTCACATCCGATGCAACCATTAGCATCGATTCCCTTAAGAAGCACTTTAAGTATTACTGGATCATGTAGTCAGGGGGCAGAAGTCCTATTTTAAAATAACCTCACCTTCCTCATCCCTATCGCTGTCGTCTTCGATTCCACCAACATCACCTACGGTTCGGTCTGCCGCCATCAACACAGTGCACACCAAAACTATAGCACATTTCCTAAGCCTCCGCCAGTCCATTTGGCAATTGTTGCATCCATCAGCGCCATAAACAAAAATGGTAATGTCGTCAGTAGTGTTGAAATGCACTTACTTACTTTCGTTAATTATGCTCCTTCAGCTGTGTTAGAACAATTGGATGAGTGGTTAACCTTTTAACTGCGAACATTTTTAAAACACGTAGACTGCTGGAACAGTCACTTCACAATACGTTATTCACGTCTTAGTGCAGATATCCATGCATCGAAGTGGCACTCCCTCTTCCGGTCGTGTCGTCAAAAGAGTGGAGTAGGATGGAATCGCCGATGGGAAAACACCTCGATGCGAGACACCTGGTGTGTTTCCTTGTTGTTCGCTGATCGTTGACACAAGCACACGCACTTTAGTGTATTCAGCGCGCTAACTTTCAGTGGTTAACCAAATTATACAAGCGATTCTTCATCCGGTATTTGCAAGAAAAACATTCTTCGACGTTGAACACCGAAAAATGCATTAAGATCAATCATGCACTTTCTGACATTATCCGACCAGTAACAAAGTATAGCTTAACCATTGTTCTATCGATCGATTAGACCTGCGAGTTTCCACATCCCTTTCATCCTTAGGCACATTTTCCCAAGATTTGTTGGTCCCATTTGCATTATGTAGTGACCGGATTATTTGTCTTTGAGTCTTTGTCATCTACTGATCTCTTTTGCTGACGTGGCCTCCAGTTTCATTCCAGTGTAATGGTGGAAACAGTAGATTGACGCTAGATAAAGCGTCTCGATGAAATCTTGCGCATCTTCTGAACCATGCTCGTAGTAATACGCACGTTTTATTTTAGTGCGAATTGCAACTTCGTCTTTTTCAATTACAACTCCTTTCTTAGCAAGGTTTCACCTTCGTCACATTGTGTTATTATTACTTATATATATTGCTCAATGCTTCATATATTGATTGTTCTCAGCCAAGCGTTTCTGATAGATAAGTGCAAGAATATATTTCATTACCGATGTTGCGCCTTCTCGTAATTTATGTCATTCTATCCGCTTCATTCTATCCACTTATGCTCACCTTGTTCAAACTCCCGTTTGTTAAGCGCTCGTGTTATTAACCTTGTTAGAAAACCGCTTTGTTTGTTATTAATTATTCCCACCACCTAATCTTTATATTGCAGCATAGAAACTAAATGAAGTGCGAGTATGTGTACACTGATCAATACTTATGGCCAGTAGTTCCTCCAGTTGAGGATTAGATAGCTATACCCAAAATTGGTGGACCCTGGCGTGGCTCATTCCGGGGTGTACACATGTGTCATAAATATGAAGAATGTACGTCTCAAACTTAGAATTGTGACTGGTGAGTTTCGCTTGTGAGCCCCAGCTAGCGTATGACACCGACAAGAACTTTGAGCCAGTTTGAACATAACCCAGAGTGGAACATTACCGGTCTCCATCAGTAGAGAGACAATATCACTGCTTGATTTGGACTATACGGAACCATTCATCCGACTTCCAATGTACTTCGGGTGGACCAAAAAAGAAAACCCGTTTCACCTCGAGCAATTCAATTTCGCTTCCCTAGCTGGATTTACCCTGGACTGAGCGGTGTTGCACGAATTGTTAGGTCTATATCGTTAGAAAATGTACCATTCTCGCAAACAAGCCCAAACGTTATCAGGGGCAAGAAGGTTCCAAGAATGGTCCAGCCATTGAGTGACATCAAGTGTATGTATTTAAATAAGTGGATAATGAGGATGTTATGCTAGCCTGACTACACACTTCATGACAACAAGTCACTTCAATGACAGGTTGATGGCATGATACGTACGTTCCTTACAACGAATTGCGTGGGTCATGTAATAGTCGAGAGGTTGACGACTCGGTCCATTCGGGGACAGAAATGTTAACAGCATGTTGCTGAGTGATGTTCAGATGTTGCTCAGCCTCACAGCCGTCAGTGAGCAGTACACTATCCTCACTCTTGAATGAAAACTAATCACTCAACTTTTGTAACTGGTGCTCGAAGATGTCACTGGGAGTCCATGTTAAGTGGACGCGTACCGTTGACGAATCACAGCTAGTTTTGCCACCGGTGACTGATTAGTTTGGTTAAACAACATTGACAGTGCAACATAAGACCGCGGTAATCTCTCCTCAAGACTTATGTGCTATGTTGCATCTTCCTACACAAAGTTATTTTCGTAAAGCACGCGATAGAAGGCGATTGTTTAATGGCAGTTTAATAACGGTAGCAAGATACTCAGTATTCGAGCATCAATGTAAATTCATTTTTGAATCGCTTATTATAGGAATGATGAACTCATTTGATACAGTGCATAACAAACGGAAGCTCATTTTGTCATACACAGAAGTCATGTGACTGCTGACACGAAGCTACATATGGCACAATTCAAAAACAACATTTGCAACTAGCTCTTCTAACTGGTTATCAGGGCTCGAACCATTTCGGAAAAGTCCACGCGAAGTTGCAATGTTTACTTTTTGGCTAAATCTCCAAACACACGCACCATCGGTGATTATCGGTTTCCCGCCGGTTCGCATCCCCGTAATTCAACATCCACCTTGAATTTCTTTCAAAACGGGTCACCAAACCCCGATCAAACACAGATTTTGACTGGGGAACACACTCTAGCTCAAGAGTGGTCAGATGTGTGTTGACCCACGTGCCTTATCAGTATAGGCGTTTTTAGTGTCAATGGTCAAAACAATGATATTTCGTATAAACTGAACATCACTCACAGCATTCCCATAGACTTTCCAGTTAGCCCCCTTCGATACGAAGCACTAGGCTCGATCTCCGTTCTCTTTAGAGCTGTGTCAAAATCTGCGATCAATTGTAGGTGGTGTTCAATCTATATGAAAACAAAGATCGCCTACTACTCACCAGTAATCAAATATCCCTCAACAAGTCAATGATTTCTGTGAGTTTAGCTTGGACAGAAGTCCTAGTTTGGGGGTCGTCGATTGGAGTTAATAGACAGTAACTGAGTCTCCTCTCGAGGCGATCGGGCAACCGGATTATTACTCACAAGCGAAAGTGGTTGAGTGTTCACATATGATAATTCGGTCGTGCCTAATGTGAGGTGAATGGCGTAGTGGTAAACACGGTTGCCTGCTCATGAACAGCGTGTCCGTGGTTCAAGTCCCGGCAGTGGCGATGATAAGCACTACTGACGAGCTCTAATGAGAGCGAAACTCGAGTCTAGTGTTTCTGCTGTTGGAAATGGGCCGACTGTAAAGTCTATAGGAATGTGACAGCTACGATCAATTGTGGGTGATTTTCAGTCTATATTGATATTTTCTTACATCGGCCGCACAGGTGCGTCCAACTGATTTGCACCGTTTGGACCATCATTTTAATGTGTTGGGATCATGTTAGACAACGTTTTCCAGCTATCTTATTGTGCTGCATGCTTGACGATCTGAACATAGCTATTGCAGTTCAAATACAAGTTCATTTGTTGTCAGTTTACTGAACCATGAAAAATGAGCACGCTTCGCATCCGCATATGGGACCACAAACGTAAAACGGTATTCAACTGAAAGCCAGCGTGAGATTGCTTTCTCACATACAAACCATTTCACATAAATACAGTCTATAAAAACTGTTGTCCGCACGTAAGTTCCAGCAATTTTCACCGGCTGCGCGCCCCTTCCCCCCTCGTTTAGATCAGACAAGTGTTTTTGATCACTCAGACTTCAACAATGAGTATAACCATGAAGTGCAACGAATATCAGCGCTTTGTCGGTAATGGGTCAACTGGATGGTTCTGTGACTAAATGGTAACCCTCTCACTGTCCCTTAAGAGACTGTCATTGATTCACGCTAGATGGTGAAAGCTGCAACTGTTTTGAATAACTTAGTTTGCTGACTGCTTTAAAGCAGAGTTGGCCCGAGTGAGTTCTTTTGCCTGACGATCGCTAAGTGGACGCGATTATTACCCGCGACGGTATTCGGATCAGAAGAAATCCCATCCGATGTTGAACGGTAAACAGCAAGCTTTCTGTACAGGCCTGTGCCTGAATAATGATGCTCACGAAAATGTGACCACAAAAGTTGAGACTTGCGGAAATGGGTTTCGGTGAGAGTGCATAGAAACCAACGAATATGTGCTTGTCGGGTGAATAAAATCTGGTATTACCTTACTGTAACTATGTATCTTCTTAGTACAAGTAAGACAGCTTGGAAACGCTGTGTTGACAAGAACGTAATAGTTTAGCGCCGACATCCCGCAGGCGTAAACTACATATTTACAGGACAAATAAGCAATGTGTGATATTGAAAATAATGTCAACTAAAATGTGAGCATAATGCGATAGCATGGTTTCAACTCATGGTATTTGTTTCAAGGAAATGCCATTTGGCATTCTCTAAATCACAACAACTGAAATTAATAAGACGTTATTCATATCAGGAGACGTTACTTTTACAACCAAGCAGGAGTCCAAACAGGTTCATGGTGTTCCGGTAAACAAAGTTATTTCGTCGAATTAGTGGCCCAAAACACAACGTTTGAATATTAGGTCTACTTTTTGAAATATCTGACGAAAACGATTTTCAATCCGATTATCAGTTAACAAACAATACAATTCAGCCAGCATGAGGTATACAAAGATCCACTCCTCCACGTGAATATTACGTCATTAACTTTATGCTTCCATGATTTTTCGAGAACAGAAAAACATGGTATAACCAATCAAAATAAAGTCCCCCTCAATATGTTTGCTACTCCTAGGTGCCCAGTTCTCACCCGTTGTCCAGTTGTCTAATCAAACCTTATCCCCAGATGAACAACGAGGCGAGCACATTCTGGGCACAAAGCCATTCAGTGAACTGTTTTCCAATGAGTCGCTGCGATCACTAGTACCTCCTGTGCCAGCTTTGTTCTGCCTGAACAAATGGCGAACATTGATTCTGGTAACTGTTCGAAGAATACTTATCACGCCCTTCTGAACCAAGTAAGATGACGTGAATAGCACAATTAGATGTCTATATTGGACGACCGGTCGCGTTCGCGCAATTGCCTCTACACTTTAGTTAAAAATCTGTTAGCCTGGTTGTCAGGCCAGTTAACTAATTTGGCGCCATCCTGTATTTCAACGAAAGATGTGTCCGATGAGATAGTTGGTTCATATCAGCTCGGTCACAACCTTCTCTATCTGCCGTGATGGCTCGTGAAGAACGGGTGTAATGAATTTCCTCAGACTTCCTAACATCCTCACTGTGTTCTGCGACCGGTTGTGCCTGTCTGATTATTAATTTTACACAGCGGGTTAAATCCCTCACACGGGTGGGGGGGTAAATATATCTGGTCATAATTCCATGGGCCATCATACAAACCTAATGTCAAGATCAGTATTAGAACTGCCGAGTCTATCGCATACAAGACGGTCGAGTAACGTCTACCAGCTCATCGCACCGTGGAGTAACGAATGATTTTGATTAGCATTCATTGTAAAATGGATCAACCAACATGGCAGAACGACGTCGTTAGCACCGAATTTTGACAAAAACAGTCCTTTGCAACCGGAAAGTCAGAGCAAGCACCGGAACAAGTTAACTAATGATCAGTACTACCAGTGACGATTGGGTCATCAGTCGATACCTGGCTGGGCATCTTAAAAGATCGTAGCTCTCCTGCCGTGATCTGAATCGACCATTCAAAGTCTTGGACTCTCTCAGTTCGCGTCAGGCAGGTGGCACGTATTGTCTCGTGTCGTATAATGCAATGTGAACTTTGTCATGTTATCTTGAAATTCTCCTGGTGGTCAGCCTCTAGACACTAACAATAAGTGCCGAATCCTTCTTAAGGTGCAAACGATTGGCCTGCATACTCTTCTCCAAGTATGGTTAGATTGAATGGGAGAACATAGTGGGACACACCTCAAGGTGGAAGGCTCCACAAATTCCTCAAAAATGTTCAGGGTTAGTTATGCTTTGTAATCCATAGCTGTACAATTTGCAAACAGATTCAAACTGCATGCCACTATTGCCCTTTGGTCCCGCTCACATACTGACATGTATAGTTTTGCATTACTAAGATTGTAGCCAGCACAGTTTTGGCGGTGAACGTGCGTGAATTTATTTTTCTTGAGTTGGAACGGAAAGGACAAAATAGTTATCCAGTCTGGTCCGTCCCTTTGGGTCATCACATCTTCCGGACTCCTTAAAACTCGTCAAAGTATCGTGTAATCGGTTTCGAGCAACATCAGTAGTTTGACTATGCTGGACAATTCAGAAACGAGAACAGATGACAGCGGTTCGAAGATTGACCCTTGTGAAACTTCGCTGTTGACTGGGGGATCATTCTGACTCTGTCCATTCATCTGGAAATTGAGTAATTTCCAAGCCCTGCAGGTGAGCGTTAATCGAGTCCATAGCCATTTGGTTTCCTAAGCTATGTAGATTAATTAACCATTTCAGAAACAGTGGAAAAGTTAAGATAACCCGTGTTTACGACCAGCGTTGCATCGGTAGCTTTCATCCAAAAATCGAAGACAATAAGCCTGGTCGTGACGTATAAGAATACCCTCCGAAAGCAATGTTGCTCCACGGTGACGAGATCGAGGTCCTCAACTTTTGGCTGGAGAGGATCATCTAGTAGGTTTTCCACTAATTCAGAAGTCACTGGGACCAACCCCTTTGTTTGATAGTGTTGGGAAATTTTTGCATTTACATTCGAAGATGGATTTGAATGTGAACTGTTTCTAGGCTTTTGGTAGAAGGTTAATTGTCCAGATGCGATTGAAATGTACTGCGCACGGTTGTGTCATTTTCGTGGCGCAACTTTCCAAGAAGACAAGGAATATGAACTCCGAACCAGATGGTTGGTGAGTAACTAAATACTCAAGATTGATTCTGACTTGCTGCACTGATATTTGGAGTAATTCAGTTACGCTGATACCTAAGTGCTCAAAAGTTAATCAATAATTGCTGTTGTACGCACTTGCATATTACTTATTCAAAAAGTTGACCGTCTCTGTATCTGTGTCAGTAACTGTATCAGGGGTTTGCTGTTAAAAAATACCAGTGGTACCTCTCGTGTGTGCTGTAACTTCATTATAGACAATCTTAGGATTCACCTCCAGCTTTCGGGCTAGATCCGTTATACTGCAACTGTGGTAAGGTCACGCAGCATGACAAACTCCATAAACGCAGGTCTAGTGTTTTTCTAGTTTGCGTCTGTTCCAGACGAAATGATTCAAAGTAATCAAGCATTCCATTCTGCTCCATAGACCTCGACTTTCTAATAGACTGTGAATAATTAATTATAATATGGCTGTTATCGTCATCAGAGATTTTCCTAGCAATGGACTGTCAGTGATCACCAAGGTTAAGTATGATAAAGCAGCCAGGCCATTAAACCAGGCTAAGGCTTGTCTTTATCCATGCAAAGTCTGACTTATGATAGTTCTTTAGACCCGTATCTTGGGGAAGGTTTTACCTAGTTCAGTGTGGAAAGCTGAATCAAGTTAACCCATGATTCCTGCAACCAAATGGAGACGTGATATTTATAATGTTTCCTATGTCATCAATATAAGACTAGGTCAACACCAACCACCACCTCATACGGTATCGGATATGCTAGAATAGTCTAGCTCACATTGCTGCCTTAAGAAATTCCTCCCGGCAGAAAGGCATTGCAGTATCCATTAAATGGTTGAAAAGGCACAGCTCAGGGCGACCGAAATCCCACATTATCAAATTCCGAGTATAAATAACACGTACTATTCCGCACAAAGATTCGTGGAAGTCCTTCTCGGCATTCCTGAGTAGAAAAGACGACCAATAAATTACACCAAAAAGAAAATCCAGTAGCAGCCTATCCAGAATACTTGAGAGCTTTAAGTACGATCCAAGTTAAACAGTTAAACCACTTCCTTTACTCATTTACCAGTCACTGCGAAATACTTCCGTACAAGAGATGGACAGTTCGCCATCATGCACTTTCTCCACACATCACATCTACACGATGTTCACTATAGATGGGTATCGCTGAGAACACGTTTTTCGAAGCTCATCCAACCTGCTAGAGAGTCAATCAACGTTGATGTAGTCGCTACAACCGAAACCAACGCCCGGCTTTTGACAAGCTGAATTGAAGGAGAGGTAAACTATGACAAACATTCACGAAATGCTAGAAAAAGGGCACTGTGGGTGAATATAATATCTTCGCTGAGGATATTCGATATTCTTTTCTGTCATCTGCCTCGATTCAAAACCATGTCGTAAACGGAAGTGCGCGCCGTTTGGTGAACTTATCTCATAACACATCTTCACACACTATCATAAAACTTCCTTTTACGGCCGCGTTCCCATTGTTGCACTTGGTTGAAGTACTTCTAACTTATTATCCGCCTGACTGTCTTATCAGCCGTTGGTAGTATGGCCAAATTAAAGCCATAGATTCACGCTTCCTGACTGGATGATTGTCAAGCTGTTCATACTTGTGGTTAACATATAATAATTATTTTGGTCGCGTACACAGTGGCAAGAATCCAGTGTGTGCTCTCATGACCCATGTTCTGATTTTGTACGGTTGGTTGAAGTATAACACATCCTTTTCACTACGATTACACAAATTTTTTATTTATTTGAGACTCTGTTTCTTGGTGATAAAGATTTGTATTTCAAATATGTTATTTCTTTCACAGAACATGTAGCACGCTCACAATTTTGGATTGATCCTGGCCGGCTGTTTGCTGACTAAGCGATTAGTTGCACAGTATTTTCTACTCCATTCTGCCGTACAACTCTCATTGGTTTCGTGAGGTATGAGTGATGTCTAAGTGTCTAACCGACTTGCCTCATGAGGAGGCAGTTCAAACTTGTGCTGATCTTCTTTGCGATGATGTCGTGCTACTACAGGATTTGGTAAATCTTTGTACACGGTACAAGCACACGCATACATAGGATGAGAATACAAACACACCAATTGCACATATTTAGCTCACTTGAATGCTTGTGATTAATTCAAAAACTGTCAAGAATTTGCGAAAACAACCGACTCACTGAGGAGGTGGTTACACGAATTGTTAAGTCTTGTAATATAGGCGAGGACGGGCGGAATATGGTTGACATGAATGGAGTCAATCGCGAGACTGATTGTAGTTGATTGCATGCCGATATGATTAGTTGCACGCCAGAGCAACCGATTGGTTGGAGACTATGAACTGATGAATCAGTAAAATGAACCACAGTCGATCAAATCATGACTCTAGAGAACGCTCGGCTGAAAGCTCACTTCAGGAGAGAATACCAGCCACTACCGCAGGACAGTACTCTATCGTCTAATGACAAACCCCTGATGGCTTTTGCCATGATTGTCAAACCAAGCAAATATATGAAAGAAATTTTCGTTCTGTACTTTATGCACTACCACCCGCAACGACACATTATTAGTTGGATTGCCGTAACAAATTTCCATTTGTTCTGCAATTGCACCAGGGTAGCAGATCCGGATGGTATTATTTCTCTTCCCAAGAGTCATTGTTAATGAACCTTATATGATTATTAACAACTTGGTAATTTCCATTCATATTCACCGTACGGACCTAATTTCAACGCTGCTGACTATTCTGGGATTCCTCGGCCGGTTCATTAATAGGCTGTTGTGAACAAGCCAAGGTTACCTGTCAATGTGTATGATGATATTTCGTACAAACAGTGCTTAGTAAACTAAAATAGATTAAATGAAACACTGTTGGCCCATCTCGGGAATTACATTTTTCCGGATATTACTTTCACTGCATCGTATGGCCCAGAACCAACAAGGAGGAGAGATGTGGCAACACCGTTCATTGTTAAAATGAATCACAATTGAGCCACAAAGGTTCTGAATTTACGAGCCGAAACGATTATTATACAAGGCCGACAAGATGCACAGCGAATCAAACGAAATCGTTTCATGTTTTAATCACGGCGGTAAGATAAATCACATTATGAGTGATACAAAGAACACAATCCAAACAGTATACAGGCGCTTGACTGCACTGCTGAAATCTGGTTGACTGAGCGGAATCATATTGCCACCCACCACAATACTACCCAAAATTGGGTCGATCGATGGATATGGTATGACGTGTCCTGGCGGATTCGTGTGGAAATGCGTTCCCAAAAATATTGCAGGAAGATAAGAGCAGCTGAAAGAAAATTTAAGTTTAAAATGTGTTGGCATAAACAGTCATAGAGTAATCGCCGTTATGCAGTACCTCAATTCTTCTCGTGGGCTATGTCACCGAAATGTCCAGTCATCTGATACTTCTAAACTATACCTTTCTATTGTTGAAAATAGACATTTGTCGAGTATCGCTTTAAGTGGTGTAGTGATTTGCCCACTTTGGGCGATGTTGTGTATGCAGTCTAGTCAACAATGGAAACTATATTCGTGCGCATCGCCCAAACTGTTAGTTTATCAATGTCTAGATCACAAAACTCCCGGAACAAGATATAAATGGTTGTATAGTGAATTCACTCAATGTATGATCCTTGATCCGGGTTATTATTATTATTTAATAATCTACTTCATTTACGAGAACAATAAAATTTCTCTTTTGCCCTCCTTGCTTATTAGAATCCTTTTCTGCACTTCAGTTTGGTATTGTTTTGAGTTTTCAATATGTACAACTATTGCCTGGCGGTTACCGGAGACTGATTGGATCGACAAGTTCGAGAAACACAAGTCATTCATCAAAGTGACCCCCAACGTTAGCACCATGACACCGACCTCGATAACTAACATGAATATATACGACTTAGTGACAGATTCAGGAACTTATACTACGTGAAATGTATGTATTGAGGGCAGCATGTAGGCGCCAAATTATGGTTTGACCACGGAAACGTGGTATACCTGAAAGGAAGTAAGATTGTATAGTTTTGAGTAAAATATCGAATTCGTCCAGTAATTTTCGCTCTAACCCTACATATATATATGATTAGGAAAAGGCACATTGTTGGCGTTATTACTGCTGAAAATAGTGGTCACACATTCTACTAACTGAATAACTTCAAATCACAGATTGTCAGTTATACAATATTTGTCTACCCTACAATCCGCGTGTAATGACACGAAGCTATTTCGATCGATACAGTCTCGTGACTTGTTCCAGGGATAGACTTATCAGTGTGATGGACGAAATAGTAATGTGGTAAAAAGATTGGAACTCACCTAAGAGTCATCTCAACAAATGTGAGAGGTTGTGCGGAATGAACAATTACTCTGTTAATGCTTTTTTTAGATGAGATTCACCTGTGAAAAAATCAAGGCTTCGGCTGAATTCGAACCAGCGACAGAAACAGCGTACTTAAACGCGGCAAACATTCTGCTTGCTGAGTTACGAAGCCACGCTAACAGCTCGGAAATTTCATATATGAACTCTGTTACCCACCCGTCCCACTGTCTCATATAGAATCTATTGATAATCTCGTTACTCACGAGTGGTGTGAGAGAATAGGGTTGGTAACTGACCCGAGGGTTTGTAGAAGTAGGTTCTAGTCACAATGTTTCCGTCCTCGCGATTTTAATCGCTACTACAAACAAATGTTGCTATTAACTGCCCTCAAAGCTACATCTCTAGCCCTCACAAACTGATGGAATCAACACTCTGGTCAAACTTTTCACTGTATCCGCTCACAGCTGCAACGCTTCTCAAAGTTGTGAATTGATTGCATTTACAAAGCTTTCCATGTGATGGGCATATACGTGACCGAGATCATTCCTCACATTTATGAGCTGGTGACGATCTGCAAGTGCTGTCTAAACGGTGCACTAAACTGTCTAAAAGTGGTAGTTTATCTTAACTCGGTTTCAATTTCGCAGTCAGTCTGGCAAATGGTTCGACTATCGTTAGATATGACAAAAATAGTAATGAATAAAAACCTGACGATAACAGGAATGTCCCTCATATAACGTCACCGGACTTTTGTGAACACTCAAATTGGTACGGAGCTACTTCTTCAATCGTTTTTACATTTATATCAACCGAGATTTGAGATATTGTCCATTCTCTAGCTAACCTTGTCCGAATAGCTCGCTGATTCCCTTAGCTTACTGTTTACAAAATCAATTCCGCGGAGAACAGTATCCAGCAGCTGGAAACTCGCGGGCCTCACACCCGTTTTCAAGCGCGGTAGGCGTAATTTTCCCAGTGATTGCACACAATTACACCGCTAACAAGCGTATCAAAGATTTTAGAGACGCATGTATACGGCTCGCTTTATAAGTACCTCACACCTCGTGAGTTCTTCAATAGTCAACATGGATTTCGCAAGGGCCGTTCGTGTGCTGCAAATCTGCTGATGGCCACCGATCAGTCGGCGAAAGCAGTTGATCAGAGCAATGGAACAGACGTTTATCTCGACTTTAATAAGGCATTCAACCGGGTAGACTATGCATTCTCGATCGGCGAGCTTTCCAGTTATGCGTTGCGAAACAATCTTCTTCAGTGGCCTGAGTCGTATCTTGCTAACCGTGTGTACAGGGTGCACTTTAATGAAGTATTCTCTACCTACTGGCCTAGCTTCAGAGGAGTATCCCAAGGTTCAATTCTTGACCCGCTACTTATTTTGATGTTTATAAACGATCTTTCAATCTCAATCACTTCTCCGTCATCACTTTTCGCAGGCGACGTAAAAATCTGGCGCGCTGTCAACACCACCGATGATTCTGTCATCTTACAGAAGGACCTAGACATTCTATCTAAATGATCTCCAGCGAACCGACTGGAAGTTAATGCTGGTAATTGTAAAGTTATGGACATTCGTAGGTCAAAAACCATGAACTACCTCGACGGGTATCCGCTTCAGACGAACCGTCACATGGCAGGCTCTGATGAAGATATAATTTATACCTCCCCGAAACAAGACCACAAAGATTCCAGTGGTAGAAACTCGGCCGGTATAAACGGCAAAGAGAAAATCAAGCAAAAATCATTTCAGAAAAAGATTATATGTTAGTGCATTCAAGACACGTTTAGGAAGCGGAATAGGAGAGAATATATTTCAAATGAAATGTGGGAAATTTTGCATGAAGCCTCTGTAAAAGTGCGTGATGGGCAACTTCAAAGAGCAAATTAGCCTGAGCAAATTAGCCTTTGTCGTTCGATACAATAAACAGATGGATACATGGTTGTGCAACATACAAGCAGGCCGTCTTTGTTTTGATCGCCCGTCACACGGGCGGACCAAGTTTAAGGCAACGTGGAGATATCCGGTGGCAGCATTCTTTCGAAGCGGGGGCGGGAAGAACAGTTCTGTGAAAGAAAACCACACGAGCAAGCATGAGTCAAAGATCCAGTAAGCTATGTACACGATTTACTCAAAAGCGCAAACCAGAGCAGCGCCAACAACACAGCAGCATCCCCTGTTATGTAATTCAAATTCAACACGTGCGCGTTTGCTGATTTAGACTGTACGTTACAAATAACTGTATAGTTAAATTAACTCTCTTTCGTGTAGAACAGAGACGACGTGTTCATCTACTTCCAAGGCGTGTGGTACGTGTGTGTTCTATATGGCGTGAGCGTGTTTACACCCATTTCGGCTTTTGTCAAACTCTCATCAAACATCTGACTGTTAGAGAGGTTTTGAAACACATGTATACAATTCAATGTCTTTTTACTCTGTGTGTGTGCATTATTCTGTGCATTGCCAGTATGCAAAAACTTGTATGATCTTGTTTTGCGTCGGTGTTTGCCAAAAGGATCGACAACAGCTAATGTTAGCTTCAGTATACCGTTAATTCATAAGATTGCAATGAAATCGTAACCGCGGTCTGTCTGACTTCCATGAATTGGCACAGTTCCAAGTGTCTCATCATGTTCAAAGTTGGCGGTTGAACAATATTAATAGTAATTTCTTCACAAACAGCGTACGTTTCTCACTACTACTTATGGGGACAAATGGCAACTTGTTGATATTATGAGAAGAAAGGATGAGGAGAAAGGAATGTTTATTGGTGACATGTAATATGATGATAATAACATGTATAACAAAATAAAACTGATATCATAATGTAAGTCGTTGTTAACACATATCTTTTGAACGTAACCTATGGAAATGCTTCGACAAATAATAATGAGTGGATAGCCAGTGAATTATGCAAATCCCACTAACTTTGTGTTGACCTCAACAGAAGATAGTTCCTTCGAAATGTTCCAATAAATCGACCTGTTGTTGTGCGCTGTGAGATTATTATAGCGCTTCTAAGGCAGCTGATGTTGTAGTTGTAAAATGCTTCCGAGTTGCATTGTGTTTAGGAGGTTCTGTCAAACCGGGTCTGTGTGATTATCTTCTTCCATGTTGGCGTAGTCTGAATTGCACTGCCTCAATGATAAAGAGGCAATTGTCTCACTGTTTATCAGGAGGCTTGATCACATTGTTTCGGGAGGACGCGTGTGTCTGACATCCAGTCCAAAAGAATAATCCAAACGCGAGTATTTTTTCTGTATTCGGTGTTTTGGTGTTACCTATATGTCTCTTGAAACGCTGGGCGTAATTTAAAAGATCAGTAACAACTGGAAAGGCTGATGAGGTAAGCCGGCATGAGAAGCAATCTTTTGTACACACTCAAATGCGATCAACGAATAGTTCATCTTTCATTTTTCAACTGAACAAGGTCCAACAGAAAGCGATAAGGCGACTTTCTGTCCAGTTTATTCGGTCCTCGTGTGTCATCAGCTTTGGGTTGACGATGAGAATTGTGATTTGAATAGCTTACCACGACCTGTTCGAATAATTTCCGGCAAACCATACTCGGAATTTCAACGTTTCCAAAGCGGCGGCTGCATTCGTTTTGAAGTTCATGATTAGGAAACTATCGGCTCGGTTTCTAAAGTAATCTACGTTATTGATCCTGTGGGTGTGATATTGTGATTACAGAAATGGACGAAAATAGTCAAGATGTGTGGTCGACTCGGACATTTGTTTCAATAAGTGTATCTGTTGGTGTGATCGTACGATGGGTAATCTTAGAACGTTAGCATGCGAGAAGCGTCACCGCTCACTTGCGGACATCAGCGTTGGTGGAAAACCACATGAAGTTCCAAAGTGCTATTCAAAGCTGGAACGGCACTGACCTTTGCAAAGAACACTCAGCTTCACTTGTGTACCATTATTGTCAGTCAGTACCCTCCTCCCGTGGTCTCGTTCAGTTGGTTATTATGAGGTGCGCAGATTCATTTCAACATTAGAACAATTACGTAGAATGTTTTAACGTCATTAGGATGATAAGGCTCTGTGAAGTCTGTTTGATGATCATTTTGTCTCTTCTACTATAAAGTAAAAATGGTAACTGTGTTAATTTAACTCCTAACCTGAGTGGAAATCAGTCTGACGGTTTCACTACACTTTCTCTGAAATTGTCAACTCGAGAGGAATATTCATCAATGCGTAGTCGTCGTGGGCGTACTGTCTCCAACCTTTCTGACTGCAATCCTCTTTGCCTGTATACGTCTCAGAGATGTTCACACCTGCTGTTCTATCAGCGTGTTCGTTGCTCCGTTATTGGAGCCGTAATATTTTGGATGAAGCCTTGCGAGTGGCGTGCACAAACGTGAGGCAGTTGAATACCTGATGCTTATCACGTGCAAGGGCTTGTCGTTCAGGTCCACGGTTGTTCATAATGCGTCAAATGATCTTTGTCACATGCAAAATCCACCATCGGCAAACACATGTTCGAAGAAGTTTAGTGAGTTAATCTGCGAGATCTGTACAACTTCGGGTCCAAAGTGTCGTTCTTCTGCCGGAATACAAGTTTTCCGCACGATATCGATTTAGCTCGCTCTTTCGTCCATCCGTACGAGCGTACTATTTAAAGACAGCGACCCGAAGCTTGCAGGACAGATGGGTGTAAGCCCAACTGTCTGATTGAAACGTTTTACAGCCTCCGCTGAAGGTATCAGATTAATAAGCGTCTTTCTGAAAGAAACAGTGCAAGATATATGTCTACCTGACGGACGACATTCGATGTACACGAGAAACTGGTTGTAGGACATTTGTGGTAGTCAATTTCATCCGGTAGGTTTTGTTTGGCTCCTTTCTGTGATTCCGTGCGACTAATTATCACAACCCGAATTCAAAAGTGAAAATTACCCAATTACCCCAACCATTGATTTTCACCCATCTGCTCACACACCCGTTGCTCCCTGTCACTCATTCCTCCTTCTCTTTTCGATACGGCTTTCGCATGGACCGCCGCGACACTGTCAACAATTAATGAGTCTGCCCGAGGGCCGGGTAATTAGTCACACTCTGGATTCATCAGATTGCATTTCTTCGGGTTGTCCTTGCCCGTCGGGCCCCTGTGCTTGCAGTTGCCGTGCCCTTCGACGCTTCATATTCTACTGTGGCCAGTCGTTGTGCCCCATCTCGCGAACGTAAAAATATTCGGGTTTGTTAATTGTACTTGATCATATTGTTCGCGTTAAAAGTTCCACGTTTTCAGTGATTCGATTTCGTTCCAATATTCGGTGTCGTTGGTTATGCGTGTGTTGCCCAACGCGTGTTACCTGGAAGAACGTACAGTCGTTAAATAAAGTGATTCTCAGCGTATGTCAGAATGAGATGACAGTAATCATGTGAAACGCAGCCAAACTATATTGATGGCTTGAACTTCAACCAATATATTATGCCTCAATAGATGTCAATCATACGCTGTTTATGTTGGTAGAACAATTCAAATCGAAGCCTCACTGGTGAAAATGAGCGCTCGGAACTCGAGGGGCAATGGTTTATTTCGTCCATTCTCATTTTCATTCTACCTCTCCTCCTTTCCACCAGCATCTTCATCATCGTCAGCCTCAATAAAATCATCGTCGTCGCCCCCATCAAAAATACACAACGATTTTACAATTTTATGTTTCCCTTTATTTTGATGTGGTCAACCACAGAGAAAAAATAATAGAACAGCTGTGATTTATTTTGATATCCTATGAACCACATCGTACATGTGTGCAGATGTGTGAACATTCTCGTCAGGGAACAGTTGCAATACAACGTGGCAGCTTGTACCGATTTTCTTAATCCGGTGAAGCTACCTACCCGTTCATCAGCGAGACATCAGGTGGACTCACATGCTTTTGCTCTTAATAGTAAATCAAGAGATCTCAGATATACCATGACCAGACAAATTGGATTGTGAGCGCCTCTAAAACGGGATGTATTCATTTGTAGCTCCCAACACGATTTCACCTTCTCTGAGTAGGTCAAGGACCGTCGAATGTCTCATATTCAAGCCACCTGCATGAATAAATCGTCGATGACCAGATGCTGGGACTGTTATACGTCATAATCTCATGTGGCACGCGCAGACTAAGGTTGACATGTGTTGACCACATTCCGCATTTTAATACGATTTATCACAATGGAATAAGAACAGCAAGTTTAGCAGTTGGCTTTCTGGTTGAGATGCCTTAGTAACTTGTGAATGATAAGGTGCTTCTACATACATAACAAGTTGTGAGCATTTCGGAAGCTTGTTTCCTCCATATTTTTGACAATTATATTGAAACGTATAAATCTTTCGATGTCAACTGGCACAGCATTTCACACAATCCTAATATGAAAACACTTGCAACTTGAATACTAGGAACTTACGCAAAACGCAGTGGGCCGTGCAGTTTATGAAACAAATCATATTAGATAAAATAAACAATGACCATCCGGATAAGGTTGACGTGAACACATATGGAGGGGCAAATCTTCGCAACTGCTATCGTCTTGGTTCACACCAACATACATGAATAACCCGTAAAAGTTACTGGACATGTCTTTTTGTGTATTGTTTCAGACAGGTGTTTGGTAATCAGGAAGTTGTATCACCCCCGTGTGCTGATAAACCTCCCAGTGTGTACGTAGCCACTTTGGAATGTGTTCACTGATGCGTATGTTCAATGGAACATTATTCCACCACGCCGTCACGGAAAAATTTGTAGATTGCATTGGATATGATAAAATCCTCCCTGTTACCCTTCCGGGCGAAAAAAAGGTCATTTTAAACGCAGCACGACATGCAACTGTGTCGTTCAGTAACTCTCTCAAATGGTGGTATCCAAGGCTTCTTTCAATGGCTTGGCAAACTAATCATCATACACGGCATTTGCAAGCACAGCACTTTCTTCCTTTCACATTTTTCTCTGATATTTCACTACTGAACACGTGGTGTTTGTTGATACAATGTCTGATGTAGTCATTTTTGTTAAGCGTTGCGAAATCACTCTATGTCCTTCCAACAAAATGTCGTCTGTGTAGATTTGACAACCTCAGTTAAACAAAACGCGGATATCACTGCTTTACTTGTTTAGAACAAAAACTTAGAGGATGAACGAGTTGGCCAATCCACGTTGTTCTACCTTTGACTGACCAAGAAATCCAACCACCCTCTCTCTGACGTACCGAAACCTCCAAGTGATGGAGTTGCTTCGATTGATTATGTCTCATCGTTCGGCTGACGTTCGCACGCACGGAACGCAGTATGGAGAACGGGAGGTTCGCATCGATTTCCCCCTTGACTATTACCAAAATATCGGCCACATATCATGTGTAGAGTTGTTCTCGGCCTTTTGCTCTATTTTTGTCATAACAAAATATCTGTGACCGACCCCAGTGGAATACCCATGAGAAGTCCGTCAACTTGCTAGACCGCTTCTCATTCGATCCGTCTAGCACATGAATTCGAGCTAAAGTGTGCTGGAACTGGTCCAACCGATTACTACCCAGTCTATAGTCACTATCGATAAACCAATCGACAATGAAAACAAAGACTCAGCGCGTTAACCCTTGTGTATTGGTATCGACCCTGGAAAATAAAGTGTACAGAGAAAGCACGTCAAGCTAGCGGGGCACGGAGCGAGTTGTCATTGTAGCCCCGGGACGGATATTACAAGTGGAATAGCTTGACTAAAACAAAAGTGGGCAAAAAGCCAATATCATCACAAATGTACAGGTGAATGCGACTATCAAAAATATCATGTTATAGTCGCTACAAGTGGTTTTCACGTAACCCGTATTAACTTAACCAAAAACTATTCACCAAATTTCTTTCAGTGTTTGTCGAAAATACGATAACCACGGTTTACAGAGAATGACACGACTACAGACCAATCCGCAGGTTGAGGACAATTTATTTGAGATGACTGACTGTCCCATCAGCTAAGTATGGCGACCTTGACTGTTTGTGGGTTTTATGCACGCCCTCCCATCTTTTCGAAGGGATATATGTAATACACGTAGGAATACGTCAGAGTTCATAACGTCGACAAAGTACAATGTTGTCATAAACGTAAGTGGTCAATAACTCAAAAGTAGGGCCCAAAATACTTCGTTTATTCTCCAGTGAATCCATTTTTCTGAGTGGGAGAAACAGTCTTTGGTTTTTAAAGAGGAGGATCTCCAAACGAGGAATGATAGCCGTTCTTGTTACACTCACATCTCGGCCGAACTTCTTAGAAGTTCCAAGTCACAGTGGTTTACGCGGCCACCTATTCAATACTTTTGTTAATTTCTCTCCATCCGAGATTTCTTCGATATAACCATCGCGATGTTTCCAGTAATACGTGATAGTGACAACTGGAAGTCAAATACGGACAGCCTCACAGTTTGTGCTATTCATCCTCTACATTTCCCGTCAGGTTCTACCTTTTTCAAACTCCCTAATGATGCGCGTCCGTACTGCTAATTTAGTACGAGACTGACCTTATTTGTTACTCATCATGTCAACTGCCTGAAGTGTACGTGAGTGTGTTGATCAAAAGCTATCCAGTCGACATCGTCCGATCAACTGCTGGGTCGGGTAAACTTCTCGGTTGAAAATCCCCAGGCTGTCCATCAGAAAACAATAGTGCAGCGAACAAGCTCGTTTACGGTTATTTATCATCAGGCTAATTACATAACAATTTATATGAAACAGAGTTGTCAGGGCGAAACGGACAGTAACAAGTAGGTAGTTTGGGTGAGGTCAGACACGTCATCGGCATACACGAAAACAACGTTGTGGTACGATTACGTCATCATTCTGACGTCACTGGAACCAGGACGGTTTGATCGGTCATGGTGTGTGTGGTTGGCCATGGCAAATTCAATGCCTGGACAAAGCGCTTTTGTGTGCACACAGGTGGATTTCTTAATCGAATTCCAATCGCTCTGGCTGTAGCTAAAATCCGGCACCTAACAGCTTTTGAGTGGCTGGCGTTGACTCGGTAAACCAGATGGAACAGGGGTCCAGGTTGACATTTTGATGGGT
>LUCH01005424.1:30589-43605 GCA_013368495.1 Paragonimus heterotremus | reverse complement strand
TCACTGATAACCTTGGGTGTTGGGAGATAATGGCGAAAGAACATCG
This sequence comes from Paragonimus heterotremus, assembly GCA_013368495.1. Lineage (NCBI taxonomy): Eukaryota > Metazoa > Platyhelminthes > Trematoda > Plagiorchiida > Troglotrematidae > Paragonimus > Paragonimus heterotremus. The sequence continues at coordinate 43,559 of LUCH01005424.1, read as the reverse complement.
CAGGACTCTTATACTCCCTCGGGTGAAGTCATCTCGGTAAACTGGATACCCGAGGACATTTAGTTCACTGTTACAGATATCACTTGTAAACCAGGTCTCCATGAAAGCAAATATGTGGGGTTGTGTTTTATGAGTTAACTCTCTGACTTCCGGTTATTGATTGAACAAACTCAGACAGTTCGCATACACGCACCTAAGAGCCACTTCCTCAGTTGATTTCGCAAAAAAGAGAAAAGAATGCACCAGGAGGAGCTTGGAAGAGAATACCGAGAATTGGGGAGGGTGATGGGGTTGAACATGGCCTGTACTGCCTGGTGGTTCTGGTGGCTCTTTCTTGAGTCTGCCGCCGCGACGCCACCGATTGCGCGTGTCAGCGACCCTACAGGACGTTTGACCAGCATTCTTGGTGACGCTTGCACCTCTGTTAAATTTTGCTCATTAAGAAGGTGTTTGGGAATCTTTACCCGCGGAAGATTTGACTTTTTCTCCTGCTGGGTGGAGGGTTTGGCTGATAACCACCCATGTTTATATGCTTAATATATATCTTTAGGAGAGGCATCTGGCTGTGGGTGATGGGCCTTATGTTTGAGAGATGCGTCATTTTCAAGTGTCAGCGACATTAGATTGTATGTGAGCAGGAAGCACGATGTCGGAATCGGTCGACACGATTTGGGCAGCTGGTTGCGTGATCGGGACTGAAACATTAATTTGCGGAGGTTATTGAAAGTGGAAGTGTTTTCCAGCTGCTCTGCAATCAGGAAGTCAACTAAGGTGGCACTACTTATCGGTTAAGTTACGGTTTCCCTCGCTATGACACGCGATGTTGGCAGACGTGAATATAGTGTGTGTTACGTTTTTTAGGCACCGGTGCCAAACGAAACTACTGCCGGTTTTGGGATTGCCTTCGGATGCATGCTAAAAATTTGCCTTATAGCCTGCTGTTCTGACCAGTGATGGACAAGAATTGACGTTTATCAAGGATGCGCCGATGTATTTTGTCGTTTTTAATCACTGAATACTGCATCTTGACGCTTTTTCAATTGTTCGGCTCAGATGATTAACAAAAGCGCCGTATTCACCAGTGAAACCGTTGGATGGTTTTCAATGGGAACATAGCACAGTCTAATGGTTTGCTGCAGGCTGCTGAGTTTATCGTGGTGCTAGTTCCCGGGTTTGTACACTTAAAGTTTCCTCAGCCCTATAGCAACGTGGATCGTAAGTCACAGCGACAAGACGGTGGATCTGCAAACAAAATTTATTCATTCATTTATTCACTGTTCACAAGCAGACTTCAACGTAGAAACTGATGGCGCTAGGGAAGTGAACGTGAGAGGACCTTGAGCACAACTGCACGGCAGTCTTCAGAGAGGGCGACCGTCGATGGAAATCCCAGTCGACCTTCAGGATTCGAACGAGCGTCAGAGTGGTTAGGCGGAGTTCCCAAGAGTAGTATCTAAAGCATTATTATCCTAGTGAATGTAGCCTACAGAAGTAGGGGCAGCGCAGATTCATTATACGGCTACCAGTAAAACTGCGACACACATGCCAGCACACTGACTTTGATGTTAGAGGTTTGGAGTAAATTTACATTCATAAGGTAATTTGAACAGGTGCGGCGGTATTGATAAGGCAACTTCCACGTAGGAGAAGGTTTAGGATTTTGGGGATGACGAAGGTGACCTCGCTACAAATCTGTCAATGAGGAGGCCTCCAAATATATCGTCAACAGTAGGCTCCGTTGTAAAATTGTTCAAGCATCGTACTTACTCAAAGCCCCTGTACCGTTCAGTAACCATAATTCTCTCTCCCGTGATGTCTGTTTCGTTACTTTATTCACATAACTGGTGCAATGTACAAATATCAATTATGTTTATGGTGTACATTTATATGCGTTGCATTACACTGATCACGCAAATCTGGGTGTGCTTCTCACAAATGCGTTCAGAGATATACGATTTTTATTATTTTACCAGTCGTATGAAAAACGAGAAAAAACGCATTATAAATGTTTCATCAGAGAAGCCCATTGTATGTGCATTTTTCCCGCACGCTTTCAGAAGTCATCATGAGGTGTGCGTGGAACGCCAGTGAGGGTGAACGGTGACAGTATGAGAATAACTGAACCGCTAGGAAGCCGGAAATATCTTACAATACTTGCAAACCACGCTCACAGTACGCCAGATATGTTTCCTCAAACATCACGACGGCACAAGTATTATAGACACGACCCATGCGAAGCGTACGTGGATAATACAATCTGAAAAAAACGCATTTTTCACACTGACATAGAAGGAGATATTCAGTATCATCGTGTCTTTCGTCTCAATAGATGATAATCTGTTTTCTGGCCGTTCCTGTGTGCCTTTTGATCGAGAGTTTCCCTTCCGGTCTGATTGAGGGATGTCGATGGTTAATGCCAGGCCATGTGGAGGCCGAAATCCTTCAAATTGATAGGCCTTTTGTTTCTACGACTGTGCCCGTTTCTCGTTCCCTTTTGAACGAAACGTGCAGAGGATACTAAACCAAGGTTTGGCCGTCAACTTAAGGTGCATCAGTTATACCAATATTCCCACGCAAGTTGCTGCTTCCCCGGGGGAAATGAGTTGGTCTCAACTCATTCTGATGTTTTGTTACCCTCTTCGATTCCGAGTAGGATGATTGTGTAGACAGGTGGCAGAACTTTTTCCGAGAGCTCGTGACAGAACAAAGCAATAGACAGCTGTACCGAATGAAATGAGCCATTCTCATTCAATCCGGAAGTGGTTAAGGGAAACCAGGTGCCACTGGTCGGGGAAGAGTTGGGTACTAAACTCTTATATCCCAACCTGCAGCATTTCCCCTACTGCGTTTAGGCTGCACTGATGACACAATAGACTGGATGCACTTCCGACGGATTGACTCGAATACCTGTAGCTTCCACAAGGGCCCCTACTGTTTCACCTGGCGGGCGTAGGAGGTCCCAACACGGATTTTGCGTCCTCGACTCTGTATATACCAAAGATTAAGACAGTTTTAGATCGAGTGGAAAAAGCTGTTGCGTAAAAAGTTGTTAAAAGTTGGTGCATGTTCGTACATGATTGGACAGCGACGACGTAAACCAAGCAATGTGACAAACTGGAAAGGTGAAAGATCGTCATTTGGACTAACGGGAATAACAGGTGGCGCTTTCCAGTGTCAGGTGTACAAACTCACTGCACTATTCAGGTCCATTCACAGTAGGTTTTCACGAGCTAAGCTCGCTTACTCGCAGACGGCTTCAGAATGACTACTGTTGTTTGTTTGTTGGGGTTCATTGTATCTTATTTCGGTGGCACACCTGTGGGGACACCAGACTGCTAATTGCATGCGTTTGTTTGCAAATGAATGCTATATTTATGAACGTTTTTAAGTTTGCAACACACCTAGTTGGCGTATACATATACCAACTTAGGTATACATCTATCTGCACACGTTCAGATTTATAAATACATACCTGGCTGCATATTTACATGCAAATATATACACGTATTTACTTATGAGTATGTACATCTGCCCACCAACCTATGCAGACATATATACATAGAAATATATGAATATATATGTGTCACAACTATGCCGCAGTACATTTACAAATATATATCCATGTACATGTGTACCTACACGGACATATATATGATCATATATGTGTTCACATGTACAGCGATATATTCATACCTTCAGTGTGTGTGTGCGTACAAATTCTTTACGTTGTCGTTTGGGAACGAATACTGATGAGTGTCTTCACTTGGCGCTGCTTCTTTAATGCCAGAAAATAACAGCCAGTAGCAGTTGCAGATGCTCATATTCTAGGATGAACGAGCGCCAAAATGGGATCCGAGGGTGAATACGCAGCCGGAATTTACACACAATTCAAGTTTTATCAATCACCCCACCGTTGTTGATCACTGATCATCAGGTTACTCTCCAATCGACATCCGACGGCGTAACGTGTTACACCAACTTGCACTTCCTGCTTTCCACCAAAGCTGTTGCGGTTTAGCATCTCACACTACCGTTAGTTTTATACAGATTATTATATGAGCACGCAACTTCCATGGATCTATCAGTTTAGCACGTCACATGTATTCCTGGGTTTCCGTTGTTGCTCGCCACTGAAGAAGCAATACCAACTGTCAAAACCATTAAATTCGGTGTCTGGCTTGCCAGTTTCAGAAATCCAAGACTCAAGTATGTTTCACATGGTGGATCATTCTCATGTCCCGAACAGCCTCTCTGGAAATGGCTATTTTCAACACTTCAGTACAAATTTCTTTTGTCCTCACTAACACAGCTGAAGTAAGTGTATTTCACGTATAAGATCCCGGTGAATTGCGTTTGTCCCCGGTGTTGCGTTACTAATAGCAATGTATTCGATGCCCAGAAGCCGACCTTGATCGTATATTTCACTGAATATTCCACCATGAAACTGCAGCCAGAGTTTCTCAGTCATCTACGGATCCTCACTTCAAGTATGCTTGTTTAACTAATCTTTAAGTAAATTTCATTTTGCGGGAGACATTTAATGTAAGTTGCCTCCGCTTACTCTGAAAATTATGGAATCGCTCAACTAACTGTCGTAGTCCAACAATATTTTGAGGTCATTTCACCATGAACGTCTGATTGCAATCATTCAAAGGAATGCTGTCGGCTTTGCGATCATTAATTTTTCCAAGGCGTTGGTAAAACCAACAACCAGATGCATGTGACACCTTTCTGTTAACAGACGGGAAAACATCCTAATATGATTTATCAACGTCATATTTTGAAAGTGGTTCGCTGCGGCTAGAACGAGCAGTCATCTCAGAAAATGTTTGGCTTGAAGCATAACCAAAAATTCCGGAACTTTTTAAAGACTTCTATTGCATAAACACCTGGCCACAATAGTTTTCTAATTAATTTCAGATATGAACGGAAGATGTCCTTTCTACAAATTTCGAGTATAACTCAAAGCATGAGTGGGCTACATTTTTCCGGACATTGGCCGAATGTTGCCAGTGAATGACGGCGCACTTATCGACCATTTATCACTCGGAGTTACGGTACACTCTAGAGTATTTGTATTGTTTTTTCATCGAGATATCGGCCAAGTTGTGAAGTCATTAGCGAAACAAATATGTGCTATATCTGATAGCGTTTGCCACGCGAACACCGATCACGATCGGCTGTTAATCTAGTTGAAACCAAACGCAGAACGTCACCTGCGTGTGCACCGATCGTCTGGGTTTTCCGCCTTTTCCTTTATTATAGTGGTTGGATACTTCCGCTTAACATTGATTTACCGATGTTGGAACCTTGGTTCTTTTGGTTCCGGCTGCCGCTGCAGATCCCCGTTCCATTTTTCGAAAGGCGGTTTGATAGCCATTATCGTCATGCTACTAAAAACGCGTATTGTTTACTTGCGATGAAAGTTATACCCGGGTCTTGATAAAAATTTGGCCTTGTCCACGCAGAACCGTATCTCGAACAATTGTTCTCTTCTGCAACGAGTTTCTGCCAGTGGTAAACAGGCATTGATCGGTAGACTAGACCAAAGTTTTCGAAAATAGTGCATGCTCAGTAGGAAAGACAGTATTATGGTGAACCGAACGATTTGCGTTGAGGACAGCCCTGCCGGTCAGTTCCATGCCGACAGAGTCGACTTCAGATTACCGGAAGTATACTACGAGCTTTCCTAAGCAATGGTAACTATCTCTCCCGATGAGTCGTCTTGAGATTGATAGGGCTGCCCTCACTGTGATCGTCTGTGGGTTAGCCTTGCGGGCATGTGTCTGCAAGACATCCTTCGCAGTCATTCACGTTGTTAGCGAATCACCACACACTTCCTTTTGAATACCCAGTTTGTGTGCCACCTTGGCTTAACTGTCAGTCTTGTGTGCTGTTTTGATTCGGCTGGCCGTGCTGACCGGGACGTCGGCCAATGGAGATTTAACCATATCGTACTGGCCAAAGGGGAACAGCGCTACATTTCGAAGTTGTTTGTTCACGTCTGTCGTGGCTTCCTTGTCGTGACTTGTTTTCTTTACAGTATAGTTGGTTTCTGAGTGTATTGGCATTATAGGTGTATGGCTGTCGAGCCTGTGCGTAGCTAATGCAGTCTGGTCGTTGCCCGTGGTAGATGTTGTGATTGGGTGCGTTCAGTCATGTGTCACCCGCTGCCTTGCGATGCAGGCCTTTCAGTCAAAGGCTTTGTTTGATGAATCCAATCGCTCTCTTGTTTGGGTCCCGTCCATGTCATTGTCAAGCCCTCTTCCTTCCTTTACTCTGATAACCCCGCCAGCACGAATCCCAGAGGAAGCGAGGCTCCCTGGAGCCTCAGTGACGGGACAACCAACGCGAGATGTTGATGGTGACGCAAGGCGCCCTCAGTTGAAACCTGGAGTGCTCACACGCTGCCGGATTGACTCAACACTACAGGACAGCCAAAACGGCAAACCCCACTAGTCGCTATGGAGCTGAACCGATGTGGAATCGACGTAGTATCCCTGAGTGGAATAAAATGTGCCGATCAATGTAGGCTCCGAGAAACAGGTGCCTGGTAGACTTCCTACTGGACTGGCTACCCGGTAGACAGTACTGAGGAGATTCGTATCTGTTTTGCGTTCGTTAATCGCACCAATGCTTTCATGATAGGCTAACCGCACGGCAATAGCCCTCGAATCCTTCCGATGCGCCTGAGTCTCAGTCGAATAAGTCTACCATATTTGTTGGTGTTTGTGATGCTACTATGCATCTCACTTTCGATAAAAGGGACCAGTCCTGTGGCCAGCTATCCGCCACAATCTGGAAGGTGCCTGCAAGTGACCAACTGTTTGTTGTGGGTAACTTAACCGTTCGAGTCTGACTCGGCAGCCTGGCTGAGAGTCCTTGGGCCCTACGACAGAATGGTGATCGTCTGCTGCGCCTGTATTCTACTCACGAGCTGACTGTCACAAGCATCCGAATCCGGCTGGATGTGAGCGACATCACGACGTGGACTCATCCACAGAGCAGTCATTCCCATTTACTTGACTATGTGATTGTGCGATAGCATGGCACTCGTGAAGTGTGTATCGCGTGGGTGATGCACGGTTGTGAATGAAGCACTGATCATAGACTGCTCATGACCAAGTTGTTTATTCTGGTCTGATGACCTGCTTGTTGCAGAACGTTCAAGCAGCGGCAGAAGTTCAATGTCAACCGACTGAAGAACTGTGATGCGAACGCAGTTTTTCAGTGTGTTGTTGCCGCTGGCCTTTAAGACCCTCCCGTATCCACAACCTTTGAGGATATGCGGTGACACTTCAAGGAACAGTTCACGGCCGCAGCCAATGAGACGATCGGTGTCGAACGCCAGAAACGCCCGGACTTGTCCAAAGAAAACAAAGTGGAAACCTGCAAATTGGTACAAGAAAATAGTTCAGCTTATGCGGATTACACAAATGTCTCGGATAGGGAAGACAAGAGAACGGTGTTGTGAGGTAATCGCCGTCAGTTGACTGAACGTGCTCACAAAATCAAGCACGACTGGCGGAGGAAGCAAGGAGAATGGATGTAGGGCCACCCGGTCGCCCACAACACAAAGATTTCTTAGATGCGTTTATGATGACCCTCGGTCCATCCGTCCAGTCTCTCAAAACAACCTCTCCCGTGGTTATCAGTTGGTCGCGCACTCAGTCAGAGGACATCAGAAAAGTTGTTGCAAGCACTTCAGTAGTCCACTGGTCAGTCCTGCTACTATTGAGTGGATGTCCGTGAACAGCCTATTGCAACAGGAACCCAAATCTCCACTAACCCTTGACCCTAATTTGCCAGGGGTGTAGAGAGCGACTATGCAACTACGTAATAGTAAGGCTGTAGGGGAGGAAGGATTGTGAGGTAAAATGTTGAAGACTGAGAGACGAGCGCTGATACGCGCTTTGCTAAAATTTTTCAAAAATGCCCTCATCCTATCTTTGTGTAAAGGTAAAGTTAGAAAGTAATTTCCCGACAACTATCGGCGTATCCTATTTGCTAAGCTGCGCATGCGAGTTGCTTGCAAGAAACCTCCTGAACTGGCAGAACGCGAACGTTTTGGAGACCGATGTTTCCAAAGGCCAGTGTGGATTCCTGGCGAGTTACATTACGATCGGCATACTGCTCGTTACCTGACAGTTTTCGAAGAAGTGCTGGTAACGCGGTCGGCCCGTGTATACTCACTTTGTGGAATACACCAAAGCGCCCGAGCTCAGGAGCCGTGGGGCATTGTTGATTGTGCTCGGTAAGTTCGTCAGTTTGATTTGAATGATGCATGTGGGCATGAAAGCGAAGGCACAATTGTGTGGACTGACCTCTGATGATTTAGCTGCCGTCACTGGCATGAGGCAAAGTTGTGTGCTAGCCCCAGCCCTATTTAGTTTATATTTAACTGCTGTGTTTACAGTTGTTTTCCATGACTCGGTGTTGGGCTTGAGTACCGGGCGGACGGTGGCCGGCTGAGTAGTCGGCGGCTCGGCCCCCAACCCGTTTACGTTCCTCAACGATGAACATGCTTCAGTTTCTAGAGAACAGCGCGCTCTTTGCGCACAGCGAAGACGAACTTTAATCAGTGATCACGGAGTTCATTGCCGCGGCACCCAAGTTTGGACTGGATATCAATAGACGGAGGACATTTTTTATCTTCCAGCCTTCTCCGCTGGAACGGAAAGCTTTAGGCGCGAGACCCGAAAAACAGAAGCCAGTTTCACGACAATTTATACTACCAGTTATTCCTTTCTATATTGCAGGCAGGTGTTGATGAGCAAAACCTCATTGCTCCGAATAAGTACGTCAGTTGACTATTTCCGCCTGAAAATGTGAATGACGTTTTATTCTTTCAACTTCAGCCAAACTGGTGTCTAATTTCATCCGCCGGGAGTAGTGTATAAAACTGTAAGCTCTGAGCAAACCAGGTTCTACTGAGAGTTTATGACGTGCCCCATCCTTTCATTCTGATAGATACGCCCAGTGTATTCTTAGATCCATTGTTACTTGGAAAGAAACTGTAGTTTTCATTTTCTGTATTCAGTTTGGCGGAAATAGGTCTCAAGAGAAATGTGCATACTGATGAGTTTGGATGCCAGTAGCCAAATGCAGCTCAGTGTCGACCTCACTGACAGTCATTCGCATGTTCGTGATTTCCTTAATATTTAATTAGCTGCCTGATTTGAGTGCTTGACGATTTTTGTGTGTTTTGTAAAAAGTCAGTGACCACACTCCTTGTCTTTATTTATTCCCTTCTTGATGATCCTTCTTCTTCTTACATTCAAAACCTTCTTGGTAGTGTGTGCGAGACTCTTTTGCACACTGACACGAATAGTAAAATTATGCGTGCGACAAATCTTTACTCCCACGAACGTTCTTTTTGAAGTATTACTGAGTCTTGGTATTGCTACATTTTGGAAGCTTGTCCTCGTGCAGTCTTTCTCCCTTACTTCCCATTAGTGAACCTTCGTATGTATGAACCCTGGATCCATTTAGGCCTGATCATTCCACCACTACGTGACTGATACAGGTGATCATATTCAAATGAACTGTTAGTCCCGGAGCTTGTATACTTGGTGGACTCAATGTCAGGGTTTGTTGTCTTCTATTTAGTTTCTATTAAGTTTATCGTACCTTAGCACGTTATCGGTCAGAAACTCGCCAATATAACCGTCTTCCCTTTTGGATCCGAAACGGCTACTCCGCGAGTTCAGAGTTCAGACTCTGGTAGCTTACAGACGCGTCTATTCTAAATGCAGTCTATCGACGGGTGCTGCGAGTGGGCTAACCGTTGCTCGAACAATCATTGAACGTCCGGGATTAACAGTGCTTGATAACGAATCTGCTTTCTTGGAGAACAAAGCTATCTGTCAATTGGTTGAAGGTTATCGGCTCGTATTCACAATGGCTGAGAGGATCAAATTTGACACACGTGATGAATGGAGGCGTTACCCTGGTTACCAACCTCCTGAAGCTTACCCGAGGACTACCGTATCGTTAGGCGGGCCTGCTATGCCTCCGCCTGCGAAAAATTGTCCTGCTTTCTCCCTCCGACAAATGAACGCTGACCTCCAGGTGGCTCATATTGACGATGATATCAAAACATTTTTAAATGTTTCCACTACTTATGTCTAAGTTAATCGTTTGTCTGTCTTTATTTCTCAGAATTTCCTTAATTGTCGCATGGACGTGGCTGGGAATAATGAATTGTTTGCTTTTTCATGATTGTAGTATGCTTGGGGCCCCTAGAGTTAAACGGGGATGATTGTACGCCCGGTAGCAGCCGCACTTGAGAGAAGACGGAGTGTGTATCCGAATTCCGTAACATTGCCCAGCTATAACTCGGTGTTCACCTTAACCGCATTTGGTGATGGGCTACAGGCTTAACGGATGAGACGTGCGCCCAAAGGAAGTGAAGATAAACTTACTAGGGTAGAGGTAGAAGTTCGCAAGACTTTGAAGTGTAGGTCTGTTTAGTAAGACTGAGGAGCCATCTGGAAGGACGCATGCATATGTTCTCTCGCCTAGCTCATAATATAGGATTCATACTCATGGGTTCCAAGGGAACTCTATAGAGTAATATATGCGCAACTTAGTTATTGTGAGGCCGCCAAAATTCAAGCAGAAACCCTCCAAAGGGTAGCCTCTGAAGTTCCGTTGTTTCATGCGAACTTTTGAGCTTAATGTGGCCAACAAATTACATAACGGAGGATGGAAGTTTCCCACCCGATTTATTACCATAAGGGTTGAGCCACTCTGTTATAGAAAGTTGCGTGTCGCTGCCTAGTGAATTATGATTCACTGAGGCAAAAATATAGGAGGCACATGAAACTGTTCAGGACGCCACCAACAGCATGGTTAATGGCCCAAGGCTCGCTAACGAAGACACTGAGGGCCCTCGACACTTATTTGCTCATACGATGGGAGGTCAGTTGACGTCGTTCCAAATGAATCAACCATCCATACTAAATGGCTCGACCAACATTCTGCGTACCGTGCGTAGACTTCCCAGCTCAATGCAAGATAAATGGACGGAAGTAGCTGACTCCGTTGTAAACAGTGGTAGGGAGCCTTGCTTGAACGACTTGTTTGAGGTTGTGGAGGGGCGCACTTCGGCTCTTGGTAACCTGTATGGTCGACGCATCGCCCCATCATTCAACAGGGAAATCAGCGGAAATGAGACCGCGCGCTTTCGAGACGACTTCTAACAAATACCCCATGTGTCAGCCACCGTCGAAATGGTGAACGTCAATGCACGGGTAACTCGCAGGCAACCCGAACTTCGGTTGAACTTTTCCCGCTGTCAATGTCCACTTAAATTTTTCTGTCTACTGGTGCCCTGTGCATTAAAATGCCATACAACTGTTGTTATTCTTTGCCGAACAACGCAATAATTCGTTAATTATCGAACGTTTTGCCTTACATTCTGTCTGCATCTGATTTATTTTGTATTGCCCATTCCCGCTGATAATGAACCGAGTTAGATCTAGCGGTACTATGACTCAATAAACAGACTGAGTGGGTCGGTGAGCCCTTATGGCTGTTACGGAAGCAAAATTTCCGTACTAAACGGCGTGCAGTGCAACATGTGCCAGAAGTAGTGCCACTTCCAATACACTGGCCTCACCGAAGACCAGTGTCAGTAGCTTGCGTCTTCAGCTCTGAATTGCACCTACATGAGCTGCAGGTCTGACGTCAATCAAGGCGTCCCATTACGGCTAACTGGTCACGTTCACATAACGGAAAATTAAGCAACACAGAAAAACTGCGACTGCAAATGTGGAGCCCTTCTTAGTACTACATGTCCCCCCATTTCTTCCACGGAGTGTGTGATGGAGGGGCACCAACGGACTCTGTCCGAAATGAAGTTGGAATTCCAGTCTATAATGAGTACATTGCATTCGCTGTCCCAGGTGTTGCGGCCACCAAGAAGGAAGTTGCCCTGTCAACTGCACAAATAGAGGGGACAGCAGTAGGTATGAAAAAAGAAAGCTATCGAAGAAAGGAGAATCATTTTATGGGACGTTTCCCTATAATGTCTTCTCCAACTGAGCTAGTCAAGTTGGTCGTGGCTTCTTCATTAGACTCGGAGTTCGCCAATCTCGTACTCGCCAACAGGCTACGCACCAAAACAACCAAAATGTCAATTGGCTTTTGGTAACCTTGCAGCCAGTGGTAGATAAAACGGTAGCTTTGAAATCCGCCGACGTCCACCTGGAAGGCGAGAGAGAGTGAGTGGTGAGCGGCGGACAAAAACCAAGTCACAAATCATGGCAGACAGAAGGCTACAACTGGAGACTAGGGTGGTAGTTTCTGATCTAATGGCCTACACTAAGGCTTACGCGCCGCTGATGTTAAGAGGAGACCCCGTTTCCTTAGCCACCATTCCAACGACCGACCCCAAGCACGGGCACCAGTGTCGAAGAAAACGAAACTACACAAAAGCCATTGCTCAAGTTACCTGAACCAAAAACCACCGAAAGAATTCTTTCGTCAAAGAATTCTAAATAGCAGGAGCCCGTTGGGTCCATCGCATTTGATGCTGAAGGCATTTCTTTGACCCGCCCCAATAGATATTTCTGCCAGTAGCTCGGTAAACCTGAGCACGCTGGTATCCCTCAAGCCCCTTACAGTGCAGATGAAAAAGTCAAATCTTCCGCGGGTAAAGATTCCCAAACACCTTCTTAATGAGCAAAATTTAACAGAGGTGCAAGCGTCACCAAGAATGCTGGTCAAACGTCCTGTAGGGTCGCTGACACGCGCAATCGGTGGCGTCGCGGCGGCAGACTCAAGAAAGAGCCACCAGAACCACCAGGCAGTACAGGCCATGTTCAACCCCATCACCCTCCCCAATTCTCGGTATTCTCTTCCAAGCTCCTCCTGGTGCATTCTTTTCTCTTTTTTGCGAAATCAACTGAGGAAGTGGCTCTTAGGTGCGTGTATGCGAACTGTCTGAGTTTGTTCAATCAATAAC